>JAMCCL010000219.1:0-53329 GCA_024516035.1 Bactericera cockerelli
TGAGGATAATTGATTCGATTCACCCCCATCAACTAATCAAGGAACTCGTCCCCGGGGGAAAAACCTACTACAAACACGCTCTGCAAACTCTGCTACAACAATTGGGGAAATTCTGGTGCTTTTTTGACCTCCCGGCGACAGGGTTGTGAGAAAATTGAGGCCAGAAACAAATCGAGGAAAATCTCGAGGTTTTTCTTTGGAAATGTCGGGGGGGTGGGAAAACCCTCTAGGCAGTGATCAAAAACTATCTCACCATTTTCCCCCGGGTCTTTAAATTCAAACGTGTGAGAGCTTTTTGTTACAAGGTGCTTCGGACACGGGGGGTTCCTGCAGTTATTTGAAGGATTAGTTTTGAAGATTCGTTTGAGAAATATTTCAGAGCGGGAACTTGTTGAATAAATGATTTCTAATAATATAAAATGAATGACTTCTATTTTCTTGAAATGTATGACAAACTAGAAACTAGAAAACTAAAAATAAATGCTATCTAATAATAAAAAATGAATCTTTTCTATGTTCTGAATATATGACAAACTAGTATAACTAGAAAACCAGGGGTCCCACCATTGAGTTTAACTTGGAAAATGGTTACAAATTACCTGTGACAGTTTTGATTAAGTTTGAAGCTACCAAAATTATTTTTTTATGTGGGAGTTGCACAAAAAAAATTGGTCTTTTTAAGGTATTTGTGTTGCAAAAAAAAATTGGTCTTTTTAAGGTTTTTTAAGCGGGGGCCATGATAATATTATTCTTTATAAAATTTACCTTTGATATTTCAATGATCCACAATATTTTTGAGTTTTCGTAAAAAAATGCCAACATCCAACAATTTCTAAAAAAACCAAGCCAAAAAATTTTCTCCAACATTTAATCGAAAATCTTTTCCAAATCACATTTTTTTTCCAGAACTCAAATGGAATGGTAAGTTTTTTTCCCAAAAATTGCTGGTTATTGGTGTTTGCAATGACACTCCCGTTCTCAATGAGTTAAAGAGAAAAGCATTACCTAGGACTGAAGAGCTCCTAATCCACGAAACTTGTAATACCGTAATATGTAAATTCCACTTATCATAGAATAAATTATAAAATTAAAAAGAAACAAACTTTAGCCTTGGCACATTCTGTTAATGACATCAAAAATTTAAAATATAATATTAATAACGAAACCTCTTTTTTTTTATTACTGCTAATAGGGTAAATTAATTTTGGGTCGGTGAAAATGAAACATGCGGAATAAAGGTTAGGGAAAAGTGATATAATTCTGATTTGTGTGGTTAATAATGTTAGTTTTGACAGAATATGACACATATTTAAAAATACCAAATGCCATACTTTCAAATAAAAAATAAATTTATTTTATATTTTAAATTAAATTTTAACCGTCTTTTGAGGCTATTTTTTTTATGAAAATGTGCCCAAAAAATTATTATTAAAAAATTAAACTAGAGATTTTATTGCTTTTAATAGCGCGAAGACTTTTCAACGCGAACGCCCTGTTGCAACATTGATTTAGAGCGCCAAATTAGAAAAAAAAAAAAAAAAAAAAAAATCCAAAAAAAAATATTTAAAATTTTTTGGGGGTTTTTACCTTTTTCCCCTTTTTCCAAAATAAAAATTTTTGGACCTCATTTTTAAAAAAAAACCATTTTTTTTTTATTGTTTTATCAAAATGTCATATAAAAAAATTTTAATTCTAACTAATTTTTTTCCCCAATTAATATACATTTAAACCCTTTTTTCCTTCCCAAAAGTGCTTTTATCATTTGTAGTGGTACCTGTCCCGATGTGTTTTCCAAAAAAGGGCCCTTTTGCAAAAGGGATTGAAAGGGGATTTCCCCCCAAGGGGGCCCCTTCAAATGCCCCAAACATTTTTTAAAATCATTTTTGTTTTAATTTTTTTTTGTGAACGGATTTTTTCCCCCAGGGTTTTTTTTTAAAGGGGAAAGGGGAACCCCTGTGGAAATTTTAGGGGGGGCCCCTTTTGCCCGGGGGGTTTTGCATTACCAAAGAAATGTCCATTAAAAATGCACTTGGGGGGGGAAGAGGTTAAATTTACCTCACATTATTTTTACGAAAATGTTCATAGCATTTTTCTGAAAACCCTAATCAACACCCATGTAACCCATTACAGGGCCCCCCACTCCCTTTCACTTCGGAAAAATTCAATTTTAAAATTTCACTTCGGGGATTGAAGACAAAAAAAATATTACCAAAAATTTAAAAATAAAAAATTTTCTAACATTAAAAAATTTTTTTACTAGTTTTTGTTACTTTTAAAATTTTTTTGCGGGGAAAATCATTTTTCTATTTTGGATACGTCCCCCGATACTTTTTTAAAACCCCCTTCTAATATTCCAATTTTTTCCCAAAACTCGAGAAAAGGAGGTTGGAAATCAAAGTGGGGGCAAAAACTTTGCATGGAAAAAATGACGCGTGAATTTGGGGGGTGGATGGCAGGTGTAACGTCATCCGAACTAAAATGTCCCATACAAAAACTTGGTTTTTGGATGAGATTTTTTTTTTTTTTTTTTTTTTTTTTTCCCCCGAAAAATTTTTAAAAATACAAAGGAAAAAAATTTTTTTCAAAACCCCCCAAAAAAAAAAATTTTTTGATTTAGTTTAAAAAAATTTTGGGGAAATTTGGGGTTTCCGGGCGCCCCAAAAAAATTTTTTTTTAGTACCGAGAGATAGTATCGTGCCAAAAACACGGTTTTTTTTTTCATTTTTTTATTGAAAGGATATTGAAAATTTTTAAATTTTTTGTTCACGCTTCCCCGGGAAACACAACTACTTAAATTCGCTCTATTTTAAATTCCCCCGCTAAAAACCCGGGGCTTAAAAACCCCCCGATCTCCGGTTTTTCAAGTCCCCCGCCTTATCGATCAAGCTACTGAGGTCGGTTATTAAAAAGGTATTCTAATTTTCCCCTTTTTTAATGATCGTTTTAAAGTAGATTTTTGCTTGTTTAAAATTAATATTTTTCCCCGCTTGGAAAATTAAACCCCACCCCCTTTTGGGGCCAAAAAAATTTATGTTAGCCTCTGACCTTTTAAAACTTGATAAGAAGAATCCCCTCATGAAAAAGGGTTTTGCAAAAAAATGTCACTTTGCTTGAACTTAAAAGGTAGAGAAAAAGAGATGTAAATGATATTCGGGCTGTATAACAGCATTAAAACATCAAGGTTGAATATTTTTTTTGCTAAAAATTTTACCATCCCATTAAGGGGGGGATAAAAAACCGTATGCAAATCTATAAAAAAATTACCCCCTTTTTAAGCTGTGTCATGTTGAACAACCATAAACCGTGTTAAAAAAAAATTTCAAAGTGCTAAAAAAACTGTTGATTCGAATTCCTCCAAAAAAAAAATTCCTAAAACTGATGTGGACAGCCTGACAGCCTTTTTTCAAAAAGAGGAAAAAAAAACCAAAAATTTTGGATGATAAAGGGGGAAGACATCTCTTGTGCAATTTGGGGAATTGCCCAAAAAATAAAAAAAACCCTTCCCCTTAAAATTTTTTAGGGGGAAAATTAAAAATGAGAGCTTGCCCTGAAGATCTCTTCTTGGAAAAAAGGTTTTTTTTAAGAACAGTTTTTGAATAGATGGGGTTCTGATATTATTTTTACTTTTTTTGATGTTTAAATTTTTTTTGGTGTAAATGTTGGGGACTTGCAATGTTCTTTTGATCCATGAAACCCTTTTATAATATACAATTTTGAACAAGATAAGAAGAAAAATTTTAAAAACAGTAGGAAAAGGATTCAAAAACGTATCCCCCCCACAAGAAGACCCTTTTTTTTTCCAGATAGCTCAAGTGCAATAAAATTAAATGATTATAACAAACATGTTTCCATTGTATCAAACCCCTGATCTATTGATCTGCCCAGTAACACCTTTGAAACATGAAGTCTAAAATTTTTTTACAGAAATAATTGACATTTAAAACTCTCAAGGGGTACGGAGAAACCCCGTTTTTCGGGGCAGAAATTTTTATGAAAAAAAGAGAATTTTTTTGTTTTTTTTAACGAGACCCGGGGGGTCCCAAAAAACACAACAAAAACCCAAGAGAAAATTTTGTTGGGGGAAAAACAAGGGGGGAAAAAATCGAGATCAGGGGGCCCCCGCCGTTATGTGTAAAACCCGGAAAACAGTGAGTGAAAACAGAGGATTTCCAAGAATTTTAAATTGTGAGTAGAAACGGGGAATTTTTTTTTTAAATAAATTTGCCCAAAATTGGGAAAATATTGTTGTTTATTGTGGGGCCAAGAATCGGTGATTTAAAAAAAAAAATTTTAACCCCTTCCCCTTTTTCCTGAAAAAAAGCCAATTTCTGGGACACTGACAGATATGCCACAAAAAAAAATTCACTACCAGTTGGCTCATTTGTTTTGGGGAAAGAGAACGCAATGTTTCCCCATGTGCAGCCCCCGTCTAATTAAAAGTCCGGGGGACAAACATCGTTTTTTCGTCTACAAAATCATCATCGTTTTAAAAATTTGGGGGGGCCCCTAGGACAAAAAAATTATAATTTTTCTCATTTTTTAACAAAAAGTTGGTTTTTTTGCACCAGTTGACATGACGTCGTCGTTTAAAAATGTTAAACTTTTCTTCATTGACTAAGGCGGGGAGAGCAAGGCAGGACTCGATTGGTTTTTCCCGTCAGGTTTCTTTCTTTTTAGCGACATCTTTTTTTTTTCCAATTAAAATAAAAATTTTTTTAAGACGTGTTACGATTAAAAAATGCTTCTGATTATAAAAAATTTGTTGTGCCTTTCTGATCCTTTCATTCTTGAAAAAGCTGGGGCAAACAAGGTTTTTTAGTGCTTCAAAAAAAAACCCTCCAGAATTTTACATGAAACAACTTTTAAACAATAAAACGGGGTATTGCCCCGGGTTTATACATGAAACTATGAGTTATTTTAGTGATGTCACATTTTTTTTTGGTTTTTTTTAATTAAGTGTTTTTTATTAAAATTTAATTACCCCAAAAAAAAAGGGGGTTCATTTTATCTTTGGGTTTTTCTAGTAATTGCAACTGCCCCCTTTATGATGAAAAAATTTCTACCCCAAAAAAACCCCCCAAAACCAAAAACCCAATGACTATGACAGGTCTTCTGGAATTCCCCCGCGGGGGTTTTTTTTAGTATTATTGGGGAAAATTAGTTACCAGCATATTTTTTACTTCCCCTTGCTGTTTTAAAAAATTTCCCCGTATCTTGATAAAGTAATTTTTCCCAGAAAAAACCCAAACTGCCCCGTCCTGTTATGATGTGATGATTTTTTTAGAAAAGAAAAATTTTCCAAACCCCTGGAAAATTGGGTTTTTTTGATTGTTGTTTTTGGTTTTTTTTCAAGCGAAAAAATTTTCTTTCCTGATGTGGTGGGGGGGCCTTTTTGTGCAGTGAAAATTAAAATTTTTCCAACCCCTCAATCCCCTTTTTTTGAAGTCAAACCCCGCGGTTGGAGTAAGTTTTGTGAATTTTTAAAAACTATAAGCAAATCCCAAGTAAAAAAAATCATTGTTTTTTAACCGAAAAGAACTGAAAAGGACAAATTTTTGTTTTTAATTAGTTTTTTAAAAAAACAAGCTCAAACTTATTAGATCAATTTTAAAAAAATTTAAAAGAATCCCCGGTTTTTATAACAGTTTTTGGGCCCTTCTATTTCGAAAATGATACGGTTTTTGTTTTTTTTTCCCCAAATTTTAAAAAAATTTTTCAAAATTAAGGCCCCGTTTTTAATATCGATCAGTATTTTTAATTTTTTTGATTGAAAAATACTTTTTAAAAACCTATAAAATGAAAAGTTGTATTTGGGCCGTTTTTCAAAATCAGAGGACCTTATAATTATATTCACCTCACCCCAAAAAAGGGGGATTTTTTCATATAATTTTTTTGGGTTCTTTTTTTTTAAAGATTTTTTTTAGGATTTTTAAAAGTACCTACATATATAATTTTAAAATTTTTTAAAAACCCCAGTCAAATTTTTTAAATAATGAAAATAATAAAAAAGGCTAGTCAGGAAGGTGCCAAAAAACTAGGTTTGGGGGAATTGTCTTTTCCCTTTTGAAACCACAAATGTTGAGAAAAGCCCCCCCCAAGGGGGTTGATGAAAAGAGTTTTAATTTTCAATAACTTTTTTCATTTGGAAAAAAAAAATGGAAACAAAAAAATTAAGGGGCTTGTAACTTTAAAATGTCCCGAAGATCGCAAGGTTTTTTCTTCAATAAAAAATGTAAAAACTGTAAAATAACATTAAAACCTGGGTTTTTAGAAACAGAAAAGAAACATCTCTTCTGCAAAACCGTCCCCTTTTAAAGATACAATATGTCGAAAAAAAGGATCTGGATCTTTAAAATTTAAACCCCTTTTTCACTTTTTTTATCGTGCATTTACATATTAAAGGTGGAGGGGACAAGATAATTCTTTTTCTCTATTTTTTTGGCGCCAGCATATTTACCTATGTAAAAACTCGAAGCATATTCCCCAGTACACCAAAAACCCGTAAAAAACCGGTTTTTGCCCTGTGCATTATTCAAAAAAAAAAAAATAGGTACCTCCCCCTCCGTTGGATTGGGGAATTGAAGGGTTTTTTAAAGGCCTAAAAAACTGTTAAAAACCTGAAAAAGGCAGTTTAAGTACTTGGAAAATATTCATCGTCACTAAACTCTGATCTACATCCTCACGAATATAAGGATCTATGGTTCCCCTGCTTTTTAAAAATTTTCAACAAAAATTTTAAAAAAATTTTTAACCCCTAAAAAAAAAATAATTTTTTAATTTTTTTTGTTGAAGTTTTTACTTTTTCCCCAGATTGAACAACTGTTACCATTAAAAAAACTAGAAAAGGGCCCCGGAAAATTTTTTTTTTTCCCCTCATAAACCACAATTATTTTTTTTTTTTTTTTTTAAAAGGGGAAAAAAAAATTGGGGACAGAAAAAGGCCAAAAAATTGAAAACCTTTTTAAAAGGGTTTTGAGAAAAGGCAATGTGAAAAAAAAAAAAAAATTGGCAAAAAGCCTTTTTTTTTGCTTTCGCCCAAAATTTTACTAGTAAGGAATATTCCCCAAGTGAAGACAAAAAAAAAAAAACAACACGATCTTAGGAAAACATCCCCCGAAAACAAAAAAAAACCAAAAAAGCTATTTTAGCCCAATGTTTTTTTTCCCCTTTCCAAGTTTGCCCAAGACAAAAACCCCTCTTCTAAGATGGTAAATTTTTGGGGAAATCAATTTTTAAAAAATTTTGTCCGTGTAGTCTTCAAGTCCTGCTACAACTTTGTAAAAAAAAGGGGTTTGTAAAAAAATATATTTTTTTTTATTCCCTGGAAAATTTTAAAAAAATTTTGTGTCTTGAGATTTTTTTAAATTTTTTTTTAATTCTTGTTTTGGGGTGGGCTTTTTTTTTTAAAAAGGTAAAGGGGTTTTTATACTTTTTCTTTTTTCTATTTCCATCTTCAAAAGTTATGCTAATTTCCCCATTCATTTTTTTTCCTAATTAGGGGCTTTAAAAATTATTTTCCCCTTTTCTCTTTTTTTCCCCCTTTTTTTGTCATTTCCCTCCCCTCCCCCAATTTTTTCATACTTATTTTTAAAAAACCATTTTTTTGACTCCATAATCAAAAAATCATACTTTTGATTTTTTTTAACGTTTCCCTCTTTTTTAAAATTTTATTAACAATTCCAACTTTTTTTTCTAATTTTTTTTTTATTAATTTTTTTCTCCTTCCCCTCCTACCTCTTCTTCTTTTTTTTCCCCTTTTTATTATTACTATTTTTTTTCCTCTTTCAAAAATTTTTGCTCGTCCGTTTCTTTTAAACCCCTTTTTTTAAATTTTGGGGTTTTTCCCTCTTATTAAAAGTTCCCCCGCTGCTTTTAAAAAAAGAAAGGGGGAACTTTAAGATGGAAACCTTAAAAATACTGGATCAGCCCCGGGGACCAGGGCCCCTTGGGGAAAAAAAAAAACATTTTTTAAATTTTTTTTACAAAAAATTATTATGTGGGAAAAATTTTTCCAAAAAGTAAGGAAGGGGTTTAAAAAAAAATTTAACTTTTTTGCAAAAAAATTTGTATTTTTTGTAAAAATTTAAAAGTAAAATTCCCCTTTTTTTTGACGAGTTTGGGGTTTTTATGGAAAATTTTTTTGTTCATTGATTTTCTAAATTTTTTTATTTAGTTTTTTGCCCACACATAGTTTTTAGAACTTTCCCCGGGAAATTTTAAATTTAAAAACCTGTGCCCCAATAGGGCCCCAATTTTTTATTTTTTCCCCCCTTGGGACTTTTAGTTGCTATTAGGGTTACAAGCAGACCCCGTATCGCCATGGACATTACAATAGCAATTGATGAGCGGAAATTTTGGGGGTTTTTGAAACCCCAAGCTCGCCGGGGCGGGGGGGGCCCCCCGTCAAGTAGCGTCAGCCACCCGGCCTTAATTAACACAAACCCCGTTTTTTATATGTATTTTTTTTTTTTTTTTTCCGCCCATTAACCCTTTTAACTTTTTCAATTTTTATTTCAAATTTCGTAATGACCCCGCGAAAATAGATTGTGTTTCACGAAAGCGGGGGGTTTCCTACGTACAAAAAAGGGAAAATTTACTGGCCCCCCCCGAAAATCTTGAATTTCATGAAATTTTCATGGGGGTTTTTTTTTTTTTTTTTTTTCAGACCAATTTTCTGTAAGGGGGTAAAGCAACGTGTGCTTCCCCGGGGGAAAAAGACGGAGAATTTTTTTTAAAAGGGGGAATTTTAATCCCCTGCATCCTTTTTTTAATAGTTTCAAATTTTTTTATTTTTTAGGGGTTTAGGAGATATAGCCTTCTAAAAAAAAAACCGGAAAATTTCCCCACAGAGCCGCCCCTGGTTATTTGGGGAGCTGCTTTTTGTGGTATTTTCAAAGGGCCCCCTTATCATGGAAAAAAAATTTTAAAAATAAAACTAAAGTATTACACGGAAAACCAAATTTGGGGGTTATCCTTTAAAGGGAAAAATATTAAAATTTGGAGCCCAGAGCCGTCAATTTTATTCAAAAATTTTTTTTTCGGGTTTTTTTTTTAAGAAAGGCTATTAAAGGGGGAATGAGATCACTTAATTTCAGAGGTTTTGAAAAAGTAGAAAATTTTAAAAACCCCCCTAAAGGAATATCTAAAATAAACCCGGGGGACCAAAACGCCCTATTTACCCAAAAGTTGGTGACTAAGGGGTTCTTTCAAAGGGGCCCTAATTGGGGCAGAAAAATACTAGGATGTAAAAAAAATGTTAGAAAAATCAAAAACCGTGTAGAAAAAAAAAATAAAAAACTGAAATAAATTTATGAGAGTAAAAAAAAAATTTTCGCCTCACAAAAAATTTAAAAAAAAGGGGGGAAAATTCAAACATAAAACCCCTTCAACCCAAGCTGCCAGCAGACGGTTTAAAATCAAATGGGAATAAATTTTTTTTATAACTTCATTAAAGGGGATTTCTACATCAAGAGGTAAAAAAAGGTAAAATAAAAATTATTATGAGAATGAATAAAATATTGGCCTTTTAAGGGCCCCAAAAAAAATTGATTAATGAGAAAAAAAGATAAATATAATAAAATATTATGTATTGAGCATCTCTTTTGGTTTTTGGAGGGGGTGTAGGAAAAAAACAAAGTTTAAAAAGGGGGCCCCGGGGTTCAAACCCCCGGCTAGGTAAATTTTTTTTTCTCTGTACTTTGGATTTCCCGGGGTTTTTCCCCTCGTAAAAAAAAAAAAAAAAACAGAATTTGCTAAATTTGACTCAACCTCCATGCCCCCCTTAAAATTTCGAACAAGTGGTAGGTTTTAAACCCCCGATCAACATTTTTTTGGTCAAAATCAAATTTTTTCCAAAAACCTATGTATGAACGTGATAAAATTTGCATTTTTTTCCAATCGAGCAAAAAATTTTCAGGGTAATTTCCCCCAGGATATATTTTTGCAATTAATTTTTATAAATTATTAAATCTATATGTAGAAAAAATTTTTTCCTCACTTCTTTGCTTAAATCTACGACTGCGGGCTGTCGCCCCTTTGGGGGCCGGGGAAAAGGCCGTGAAAGCAAAAAGCCCCCTTTTTTTGCCAAGGGGGAGGTTTTAGTGGGCCAAAACTTTTTTTCCTTTTAAAAAAAAACAAAAAAGTCAATTAAAAACGACATCGCCCCATCCCCGGATCACAACATAACCAAAGACCACCGCTGTCAAGATCCCCCAAATATCAACACCCCGGCCAAAAGAGTTTTTCCAACATGGGGAATGGGGAAAAATTTTTTCCCAAAAAAGACCCAAAATCGTCAGTCCACCAAGGCCCCCGTTCCCAACCCCGGCTTTCTACACCCACCAAAAAAAAATTGCCCTACCCCTTCCCCTTGTCCACCAATCCAAAAATCATTTTTTTTTTGAAAACCGGGCCCTCTTTTCGCAAGTTTCTATCTCTTCTCCCCACTCCTGACTCAAACCCCAAAAAAAATTTTCTATGTTTTTTAAAAATAACCCATAGATTCAAAATGAAAAAAACCTTGAAAAAATGAGAAATAAAATAAAAAAAATAAAACCTAAAAGGGTAAATTTTAAACAATAAATGGTCATACGGGATTTGGCTTCCCCCAGGCACCCGGAAAAAAGGGCAGTGTTTTCCGGGGGGTTCAAGTATCAGAAAAGTCCCAGGGAAACAGTAGGGGGAATTCCCCCAAAACCATATGAACACGACTGCGAGGTATGCCCCAAAAGAAGAAAAAGAAAACACCTTCCCCCTAAAAGTATTTTGGGGGATATCCTCATGAAAATTCTTTTTGACAAACCAAGGGGTTTTATAAGGGGGACCAAGGGGCGGGGTTTGGAAACAAAAAGTACCCCCAAAGGGTTTTCCTATGGAAAAACCCCCTTGGGGCCCCCCAAGGGGGGAAAAAGCCACGGGAGAGAAAAAGAATGGACTCCCCAAAAATCCATAAAAAAAAAACCTTTTCCCCCCATTATAAACCAAAAAAAACTTCGGGGGGGTTTTTATCTTCGGACCGGGGTCCTGAATTTTTAAAAAAACCGGAAAACTTAAAACATATGATCCGCTCCTGGAAAATACCCTTTGAAAGAAAAATTTTCCTTCCAAAGGAGAGAAAGGGAAAAAATAATAATAATAATTTTTAAAATTTTAAAATAATTTTAAATAAAAAAAAATTTTAAACTTCCCCAAAATTTTTTTAAACCCGGAACGGGGGTTAAAAAACCTCATTAAAGGAAAAACCCTCAATTTTATTTTTTAAAATTTTTTTTTGGTTTTTTGGGGGGTATTCTAATAAAAAAAAACTTTGTCCTCCACTTTTTTAAAAAATTTTTAAAAAAAAATTCTTTTAAAATATACTTACTAAAAGAAAAGGATAACGTACCCAAAAAAAAAACCCAAAAAAAAAATACCGGGTACATTTTAAAAAAAGTACCCGCCCCGGGTACATAATAAAATTAAAGGGTTCCCGTCCCATACCCGGGAAAAAAAATTTTGCGGGGTACCTGTACCCGTACCGGGTACAACACTGGCGGGGGGTAAACCACGGAAAACCCCCATACCTTACTGGGTACCGATTTTATAAATTTTCCTCGGTAAACACACGGGACCGAGACCGACTTTTTCGTACTAGTGGGGGGGTAACGTTTTTTTTTAAAAATACTTGGTTTTAAAAACCCGGGGCCGGGGGTCCCAAAAACCGCCGTACCTTTTCCATAAAAAAAATCAGTATTACAATAAACCCAAATACCCATCTCTAGAACTGGGTACAGCAAGAGAGGTATTCCCCTTTTAAATTCCCAAAAATTTTATCTATAAAAAATTCATTTTCGGTGTCCCTAAATTTTTTTTTTGGGGCTCGTAGAAACAAGTCTTCTTTTTTTGAAACTTTTTGTGTCAAACAATTGGACGGTTAAGGGAAATGAACATTTTTTATTCCAGGTTATAAAATAGGAGGTGGAGCCTTTTAAATCTATTAAAAACACTTGAAACTAAAAACACCCAACAAATTTTGTGAATCGAATTCGTCCCCTGTAAACATTCTGAATGCAAAATTGTGAATTTATTTTAGTGAAATTTTGTACTTGGTTCTTGAGTGATTACTCGAACCCCACATTCCATTTACATCCCCCTCGCAAATCCAAAAACCAAGTACAAAAGAACCTCGGTAAATAACTCGGTACTTTTATGTAATCGATTACTGAAGTACCGGTTCATGAAATACCCGACCCACCCATCTAAAAATTTTAAATTGCCAACAATACTGAAACGGGGTACTTTTTCTGTTAAGAATCTAGCAGTGATTTTAAAAAATTTGAAAAGATCAACAAAATTGCTGACGCTATCTATGCCACTCAAAAGGAATACACCTTTACCCTAAAGATTTCTCCTCTTCCAGCAAGTAACCGTGAAATATTCTTTCAGCATCATTTTAAAGTTTTTTTTTTCTATTTTTTTTTTCCTCCTTGAACTAAAAGATCAACATTCTTTAATTAAAATTTTTTTCTTTTATCTGTTAAATTGTTGCCCCAGTTTTTTTCACCCTAACTTATGAAAATAAAATTAATCAAAAAGTATGATATCCCCCAAAAAACATTTCGGAAAAAAAAAAATTTATTTCGTCAAGGGTTGGAAGATTAAAAAAAAACTGAATATCAATAAGGGTCAATTTTCTATGTTTGAAGGAAATATTTTTCACGTAAAAATCTTTTTATAATTCAACCAAAATTATAGCCCCACAACAACTACACCTTTGACCCAAACTTCGATTTGGTATTTTGAGAATTTAACCAAAAAAATAGCCACACAAACAAAAAAAATGCCCCTTTTAAAAACTATTTTGCATAATTACAAAACCACGTCCTTGACTGCACACTGTTTTGCTCTGACATTTAGGTGAAGTACGTTGCTAACAAAAACATGTGCAGTGTCAAGGACGTGGTTATGTAATTTTTCAAGTTGTTGTTACAAAGCATTGGTTTTGTTGTGTGGCTTTTTTTTTGGTTAAATTCTCAAAATACCAAATCGAAGTTTGCTCAAAGGTGTATTGTTTTGTTGGAGGCTATAATTTGGTTGA
This sequence comes from Bactericera cockerelli, assembly GCA_024516035.1. Classification (NCBI taxonomy): domain Eukaryota; kingdom Metazoa; phylum Arthropoda; class Insecta; order Hemiptera; family Triozidae; genus Bactericera; species Bactericera cockerelli. The sequence continues at coordinate 13,076 of JAMCCL010000219.1, forward strand.
ATTATAAAAAAGATTTAATTACGTGAAAAAATATTTTTCCTTCAAACAAAGAAAATTTGACGTATTATATCAGTTCTTTTTAATCATTCCCAACATTGACGACTATTTTTTACAGAAGTTTTTTTTTGGGGGTTATTCAAAATCAACAAAGTTAAATCAATTGGTTAAATAAAGGCCTATGCTCCGCTAACAAGCCTTTAAAATGCCGGTATATGTATAGGTATACAACGGACATTGTATTGTAAAAGGGTTTCTAAATACTAAGTATTTCTAGGGGACAGATGGTGTTAGGAACAAATAATAGAATCAAGCCCGCAGTATTGTCTACAAGGTGTAAGTTTATCACACATTTTCCGATTGGCACAAGCAGATGGAAGAGGTATAGGAAAAAATATCATTAAATATACAATCTTGGACGTAAAGTTAAACAATATTTGTAGATCGCTCTTTTTCGAATGGACTTCTTGTAGCATAAAACCCAAAAGGAGTAGGTAGAGCTTGTTGTGATGGCAGTGGAGACAAAGGGGTGGGTGGCCAGGGAAAGAAATGGATCCGGAGATTTTAAAAATGATGATTAAGAAACAAGGGACACACAATCAATGAGCACCTAACACAAAAATAAGCATGAGAATCCAGAAAGGTAATGCTACCATGTATTGGGGGACATTACCATCAGAAAGAATTGACTTCCATGTTCTATCGGAAAAATTTTTAAAAAATTTGATTTAAATTTATTCCTAAAATACTTTTGGTACCCTATTTTTCAGTATTCTTGTATCATTTCCAAATCACTGTTCTACTTGAATAGAAGTAGAATAATTTCAAACCAAAATGGGTAGGTCAATTTTCGACGAAAACAATATTTTTTCCTAATTTTAAGGTAAGGGAAGTAAGTGTTGAGGAATACTTACTGCCAAAATTTGTCAAAACTACGATTTGTGTCATTTTTTATTTTTAATCATAGAAAACAAAATCACTATCTACAACAAAATAAATATATTTCCGGTAGGAATTCGAACTAACAACCTTCCAGCTCAAGTGTCACTGGTAGCGACCTGACCCTGGCTGACGTTACTTCCGCCTTGAGTAGAAGTGGAATGAAAATTATTAAGTGACTACACTTAAGTGCATTGGATTAGCCACTTGATGGATTGGATCTCTTCAATTGTGGAAGTATAACAAGTGTAAAATACAGGGTGCCAAAGTTACTATTGGTCAACAAAGATTGTTGATACTGACCTAAATAAAAAAAGTTATCATATTGGTGTTAATCACTTTCATGAATATCACAACTACCTTCGCTTTACTAAATCCACGCTGAAACCGGGACTTGAACCACCGACCTCCGGGTTACCAAGTTCGCCGCCTTATCAATACTGAAGTCGGTTAGTGACTTAAGTATAATAAATATCAATCTCAAATATGTTGCTATATTATTTATATTACAATCAGGTGATTATCTATCTCGATGTAACCCTCGCAGTTGAAAGAGATGTTATAACACCACATAGTAACATAAAATAACTAGGAAGAAAAATGTCTATAGCGAAAACACCCCAGGATAGAGGTACACTTACACTGTCTAGTTGGAACTCTAGGTTATATATCTTCTTTGTCTTTATCCCAGATTAGCTAATGATGATATTGAGGTCGGCATTGTTAAAACCTCATGGTTGAGGTTGGTTACCCAGGGAGGCTAAGTTAAACTCTAGGTTATATGAAATAACATTTCCTTGTCCCATGAGAAAGCCATTCATATCTCACGGTTTCGGAAAGTTGGTAATGCACCCAGGTTAAATCCAACCTTTTAAATATTCAAAATTGAAACACAAAATAATCTCTTTATCATAAATTTTATTACAAATATTAAACCCCTTTGTAAACTTGTAGTTTTACACCACGTTTTCGACATCTCAAATTTCCTATTATTTTCAGACGAGGAAAATACTCATCCAACCAGGTCCCTGCTTATGTAGATGTAAGGTCACGTGATCACTTTGGAGCTCTTGACTGGTGGAAATTTGATCACGTGACCTTACATCTACCATGAGCAATTGAGCAGGGATCTAGCAGCGGCATCTCGACCCAGCCACAAGTAAGTTTCAAAAAAGGTTGTTTGGTTCATCCTGTAGAAAAGCATTTAGTGCTTATTTAATAAGAACACTAGATAAGCGTTTTACACACAGGCATGTAAATACGAAGATTAAACACCATTCATTTTCAAGGTCGACCATAGTACATTCTACCAAGAGAAGATCACAGGCACATCTTCTATCGTTCTATCATCCTTTCTCAGGCAGATTCCGAGACAAGTGGCGAACTTGGGCGAAGAAGGTAAACATTAGTTTCTATTCTTAGCTCTTCAGTTAATTGATTTAGTTAAAGGTGTTTTATTATCAGGTAAAATAGTTAAAGTGACATTATTATCAGGAAAAAGAGTTAAAGGTGTTACTAATTATCAAACACTTATTAAATGCAAATCTATTCTTAAGCTCAAAACTACGCCATTGGTAAACATACTAACAGCACTAATCAGCTGATTAGATATGTACCGCACTGTTTAATGTGAATTCATATACCCATCCAAAAGATGGTGATTTCAGAAACAATACTTCTTGAAGCGGTCTTTTTCTTTTCTTTTTAGAAAGGGAAAAGAAGCACCTGATCATATCTGAATTTGAGACCTCTATGGATGTCCTCGGGACATATCCTTGCATGAGTACTAACCTCTAGCTCTAAAGTTAAATAAAAACTCCACAATCTGAAGACTGACCCGATTGGAGGAGTCACTTTAAACTAGCCCGGTCTATAAATTATCGTCTGACGGCCCGCTAAAAGAGTCGGTAGCAATGATACCTGCTTGGGGTGCAACCCGAAGTCTAATATACGATCAGTAATCAGCTGCAAATTGTGTTTTTAATTTCGGCGAAATCCTCTGATACGGCGAAGCTCACCCGATATGTTGCAACAGGAACGCATAAACATGTGTATCTCATAATTATGCTAATTTCTCACACCTTAAAATATCGGGATTACAGATCCTCGATCAAGATTAATCGAGAATTGAGAGCCATGGGTTTCACCTCCTATACCTTCTGGGCAGACTTATCAAATTTTTAAATTAGCATGCCACATTACCTACCCGTTTAGGAGGAACTTTATGCTGATAGAACTTTATGAGGACTCTGAAATCGTCATTACGGAGTAATTTGAAATTCATTGTAAGAGGCTTCGGGTGGATAAATTGAAGCTAAATGGGCAATGAAGTTTTGGGTTCACAAGGTTTCGGATTAAGAGTGTCGCGTCCGTCCACGATAATGTTGTCAAATTTGGATTGCGAAATCTGTAATGGGTTGTATTTTGCACACAAATAAGTTTGACAGTATAATTTGACACAGGAAATTTCAGTAAAAAAAAAAGTAAATGTAATTTCGTTACTCGTTGGAAGCCAAAATTCATATGACGTGCGACGAGGAGTTTTAAAAATCATTTGTAAAAAGTTCTCTTGATTTCAAATGGAATGAAGAAGTAACAGAAATCCTTCATCTGGGGTCTGGGTCTGATGGTATAAATCTGGGGTTACAAAGTTATTTTTTTTAAATATTATCATTGCCCTAATATTTATTTACTACTATTTTTATATTTTCGAAGGTGACCGATTTCAGTACTTGATCGATAAGGCGGCGGACTTGTAACCTGGAGGTCGCTGGTTCAAGTCTCGGTTTCAGCGTGGATTTAGAAAAGCAAGTTTGAGTAGTTTATGATATCACGAAAGTGATTGACACAAATATGATAACTTTCAGCGTAGATTTAGAAAAGCGAGTTTCAGTAGTTATGATATCACGAAAGTGATGATTACCACAAATAAGATAACTTTTATATTTCGAAGGTGGGTTTCAAGGATGTGACACTTACCTTGCATCCTTCACAGGTGAACGCTCCGAAATGGTATCCTGCGGCAGGCTCCCCACACACCCGACATTGGGTGTTCATCTGGAAAACAAGAAGTTTTTCATTTGAATTTACATTTTTTTCTAAAAAATAATGGTACAGAAAGGAGATTCAGTAGTGGTTGGGTGAGAATCCAGCTTTGTTAAAAAAAAAAATCAGCAAGTCCCTCTGAAAATGAAAGTCCCTCAATATAATAATAATAATAATTCCGTGTCCGTGAGATGGGTATTGATACCTGAATCACGGTGGTGAGAGGATTATATGGACGCCCAGATCCAATGTCTAGGCTCCTTTCATGTCCATAAAGTCCTCAAATATTGTCCCTTCTTCTGCTTTTACTTTTCCCTTATTTGAAACCTACTCCGGGTTGAGATACGGCTGCTAGGTCCCTGCTCATGTAGATGTAATGTCACGTGATCAATTTCTACCAATCATAGATCTCCAAATTGATCATTTGACATTAAAATAAATCTACATAAGCAGGGACCTGCCAGGGTGCATCTCGACCCGGCTATTGGTGTCGGCATTGTTCAACCTCATTATCTTGGTTGAGCATTTCCCTCAACTTTTGAGAAAAAAGATCTAACATGCTGTTTATTGTCCAGCCAAATATTCAATTTCATATCTTTCAGTAATTGTTTACACTACAAAGCTACCTCATCAAGACCTCGTGTTTCGTGATCTATTTCAATTCAATTAAAATAAAGGTTATTCACGTTTCCTACAGTCGGATGGTCTATCTGATTCCACCAACTCCGGCTGTGCTCTCACACACCACTTAGGGCCATCAACACCTCAATAATTAACCTGCTCTCTTAATAAAGCTATAAATTTGTTTAACCTATAATCATTACTAAATACAGGCCTCTTTCATACGAACAGCAATAAAACATTCAAAATTAGGCAGTAGATCATGACGGGCAAAAGTAGAAGTTACTCAGACAAAAAAACCATCGCAGTTAGTATTAGTAGTCACTTTTAGTGTCGATTTTCTCTCTTGAATCGGAATAAGTGTCGAAATTAGTGCATAGTACCTGTCTATAATTTGGGAATTATAGCGTAGCTAATTGCGAAGCCAATGCTTGGAATAAGATCGAAAGTTGTGATATTTGTGGATACCTGGAAACAGGGTGTTGCAAATAAAAGTCGCTCGGAAGACAATTTTTGTGCTTTTTAATATGTCATACATTTTTTTTTTTATCTCTCAAAAATTCCATACATACTTGCCCACGTCGTCACAAGTTGATGTTTTCTACTATAATTTGAACACTTTGGAAGAAAAATGAATAAGACCTAATAATAAAAGAAAATTGGCGATCAGTTAAATAAAAATGTATATCACTCAAAAAAAAACCAAATCACTTTCTACAGTACTGAAATGTAACTAAATAGACTAACAATTCTGACTACAGAAACAAAAACAACCAGGTATTTGGATTTTAACGTTTCTGTTCTAAGACGATGAGTTGAAAAATCTGGTTTTGAAAACAATTTGACAAGAATCCATTAGCCCTAATTATTGTCATTAAGCCACATTAAGTCATTAAGTACTCTGATTTATTAAGAAGCTTATCAAAATTGGTCTACCCATGGATTTTTTCCATCAAGATTATTAAGTAGTAAATAAGAAGGTATGGATTGAAATCTTTTCTGAAGATGATTTTTAAATACAATATTTTAAGTGTGAGACATTGAATTTTGGTGCTCTGTAAATGTGCTGGTCATGGTACATTTCAAAACACTTTTTCGGTAGCCGGCTTTGGATTTAAAAGAGAGCCTTAATGTGTAATCAAAAAGAAAATCATGCCAAATATTAGAGGATTCGGAGTCCAAGACCATGTTAAAAGGATTTTAGTGTTCTGGTTTTCGACGGTGGTTTTAAGATTTTATCTATTTGATGAAAGTAGCTATCCTTTTATTTGGCGGTTCCTAGAGCTAATCGCAGATTTATGAGAGAAAAAAAGTCCGGCTTAGAATGAAAACAGTATAATGGATCCAAATCTGAAGATGTTTCCTAAAGTACCTATGGCACCAACATGGTGGAGTGCGAATGTTGATTTGTTAAAAATTCGACATCCGTTTCTATTATAGAGATACTTATGGTTTAGAGTCTCAGACATCGCTCTGGCTACTTAAATTAAATAATGTAATTATTATTTAACGAAGTGTTTTTTTTATAAAAAGTTCTTGAAAAGACCGATTTTCCATGGCATACTATTTAATTAACGTCAATATATTATCTTGAATTTGAAAAAGCAAAAACGAAATTATGATGAAGATTTCTATCCTGCATCCTGGTGTCACCTACGTTCTCTGATACATGATAAATGCTATCTCAAAAATTATGGCCCACATAGTTGAACCAAAAATCATACACCAACATTTGCCAAAATTTCCTCAGCGCAAAAATTTTAGGTTCGAACTGAGACGTGAAAAAAGAGATCACGGGAGTCCATTTTCAAATTTGCATACCTACAAATTAGAATGACATTTAATTTTTTTGCTCCTACCTTTCCCTTGAACATGGCTGACATTATCTGCGGCCGCTTGTTTCTTTGCTCCTCTTTATTTTTTGTAATTATTTTTTCTAAGGATTTGGCAGACGACAGGTTGATAAATTTGGCGATACAGGGTGTTGAAAGCAATAGGAACCGCAGAAATTGTACAGAAGGAGACTTTTTCCATCAGGAAATCCCCTTCAAATGTTTGATGATTAATAATCTGATAGATGCATTTAAATATTGTTGAAAAAAAATAAAATGATTTTAATGAAGGCAGTTAGAAATTTGGAGAAAGAGAAATATAAATCCCACCTCTCCAATTCAAGTGATATATTTTGCTTCTGTTTTGGAAAGTCTTACAAAAAATGCAACTTCTTGTGATAGAGAAATATGTAGGAAGATAAGTACATGATATTGAATTCCTGTATGATCATTTAAGACCAACATTTTTATTACTTATGAATTACAGAACTTTTCGTCCTATATTTATAAATTTGAAACAACAGCAGGAATAAATGGAATATTTAGTACTACTGAGAGATTATAAAATAATAATACCATCGCCTTATTGATACTGCCCGAATAGGACTATTAAGTCTAATTATTCCAACTCTAAGCCCAAGACGTATTATTAATGTGGTAAAAATCCCCAATGGGAGGAAATCCTTGTCATGTCCCGACTGAGGTTAATATGGAATCTCTAGATTCACAGACTGGCCGCCTATACCAGTTCATCACTACCGGGACAGACTTAACTGAATAAAGTTTATATTCAGCTTAATATAAAAAAGAACAAACTTATTTAGGGAATAAAAAAAATTGCTTTCAAGCCACCCAGTAAACACGAAATGTAAAGCAGACCCAAAACTAGTTCAGTCGATAAATCCCGACCAAATATCATAAAACCTCCCGACACTGATAACCATTTTCGACTGTGTAATCAGTAGCTTTAATAGGTATCTAAAATGAGAACTTAACACTAAAATCATTTTGGTTACCAATCACCAAACTTGTATAACGCTATATCAGTGAGATGTATCACTGAAATTCTGGGTGAGGCATTATTTGCGAGCGACTAACAAATGCAAAATTTATCGCGGCCAAATGCAATTTATTCGAATCAGGGCGGACAACATCATGTCTTAGGTGTTTAAAATTAGATAAGGTGTTTAAAATATTGGATTAGAAATTAGATGCTTAAAATATTGGATGGATGATTAGAATACTCATCGAGATTTCGAGGAGGTTTGGTTCAATAAAAATAATCATAATTTAGGAATCTAACTTAGCAGCAGTCTGAACATACATGTTGCTTTTCAATATTCCATTCTGATCAGAGCACGCAAGCAAGTGTTCTTCTTCTGATTCACCGATTCCACAAAGGCTGGAAGAGGTTTGTTCAAGACCATTTGCTAACTTTGTCTAGAATACAGAGTGCATATTATATTAGGCATAATCTGATAACCTCTGATGACCAAAGTAATTGAACGTTAACGTTTAAAACCCGAATAAACAAAATTAATATTCAAGATTATTTCATTTCCCGCATTAAAGGCTCAGTAATTGGTAGAATAATTTTATTATACATCACTTCAAAGTAGTCTCCACTAAATAGAGACTAGTACACACTTCAAAGGAAATGTATTAGTGAGGATTATTAGATCACTGCTTTCAATTAACAGGCACTAATATTTAATTATTCATAATCCGAAAAATTGCCCCTAGATCTGCAAAATAATTGAAGTTTATTTGTTTTCTCTCTGTCTGCCTCACTCTCTTTCTTATTCTCTTCATAACCCATTCTTATTTTCTCTCTCATTTTCTCTTCCTCTTCCTTCTTTTTTATTTATCTCTTCTCTTCTCATCTCATATCTCTCTCTCTTCTATCTATCTCTTTCTTTTATCTAGCCTCTCTCTCTCTCTCTCTCTCTCTCTCTATCTATCTATCCTTTCTTATTCCTCTTCTACCTCATTCTTTATTTTCTCTCTCATTTCTTCTTCCTCTTCCTTCTTTTTTATTTATCTCTTCTCTTCTCATCTCATATCCTCTCTCTCTCTACTATCTCTTTCTTTTATCTAGCTCTCCTCTCTCCTCTCTCCTCTCTCTCTCTTCTCTATCTATCTAACTCTTTCTTATTCTCTTCTACCTCATTCTTATTTTTCTTCGCATTTCTCTTCCTCTTCCTTCTTTTTTACTTATCTCTTCTCTTCTCATCTCATATCTCTCTCTCTCTATCTATCTCTTTCTTTTATCTAGCTCTCTCTCTCTCTCTCCTCTCTCTTTTTTATTCTCTTCTACCTCATTCCTTATTTTCTCTCTCCTCTTCCTTCTTTTTTTTATCTCTTCTCATCTCATCTCATCTCTCTCCCTCTCTCCTCTCTCTCCTCCCTCCTCTCCTCTCTCCCCACTCTCTCTCCTCTCTTCTACTCATTTTCCATTCTCTTCTACCTCATTCTTATTTTCTCTCTCATTTCTCTCTTCCTTTTTTCCTTCTTTTTTATTTATCTCTTCTCATCTCATATCATTCTCTCTCTCTCTCTCCTCTCTCCTCTCTCCCTCTCTCTCTCTTTCTTATTCTCTTCTACCTCATTCTTATTTTCTCTCTCATTTTTCTCTTCCTCTTCCTTCTTTTTTTATCTCTTCTCTTCTCATCTCATATCTCTCACTCGTCTCTATCTTTTATCTAGCTCTCTCTCTCTATCGCTTTCTTATCTCTTCTACCTCATTCTTATTTTTCTCTCTCATTTCTCCTTCCTCTTCCTTTTTTTTTAATTTTATCTCTTCTCATCTCATCTCTCTCTCTCTCTCTCTTTCTCTCTCTCTCTCTCTCTGCTTGGCATCACTTTCAGGATGCCGCTGAACGTGTTTCCCCGGTTTGTAATTTTAAATCTAATGATAATTGCATATTCCGCTTCTAAATAATACTCCATCAATTACCTAGAGTATTCTAGATCTTGCAGAACTAAAAGCACACGCTAAAGATCCAGTGGTGAAATCCCCGCCTACTCAGTGGTAACACGCCGAGAAGATTCCGGGTTCGAATCCTGGAGCTCACAAAAAATTTTAGTTTTAATTTTTTTTATTGATTTCAGATGTTTGTTGGTGACTTTTACATTAGACACGAAAAACCAACACTTTAAGTGGTAGTAAGTTTTAACAACAATACAAATCAAATAATACCAACAAAAACTTCAATCAATCAAATAAATATTGTATTTATTCAAATTTGAAATGGTTGATCTTAAAAGTAATGCTTATGCAGTACATACAACTAAATATTTAACTAAATCCTTAATTTTAAGATTTTACCGTAGACTGTTATGCAGTGGCGGGCTCCTGACTTCAAGACTAGGTGAAGACAAATTATACCCAGAAGTATTGAAAAAATAAAATTATTAATTTATCAGATCTTAGTTCTTATGGTCTCATAAACACAGCCCATTGTAAGTTATGGCTGTTTCCCTGCAGAGCATGGTTTTTTCCTCTCATACCAGTTTTTGCATCATATAAGTTTTTATAGGTACTTTTTTTTGGAGAACACTTGGTACTTTAAAAATAAACAAGGCCAGCAGAACAATTTGTCAACACTTGAGCTGGTACACAGCCATTCATTTTTCATAAGCCATTCAGCCTTGAAACTGTAATGGCTGTGGGACAGGCATTTGCTTTACTTTTTTAGTGGTGGTTTATAGTAATTGGAGAAATTGGACATCCAGTAATCATAATATCTTTTCTTATCCTCATTATTCTTAATCGGAATGGGGTTACTTTTAATGTTTTGAACCCCATGATTTTGTGGAATCTCATTGTTTCTTTGAAATATTGTTATTAGTTATTCATCGTAATAAAAAAATATTAACTGAAAGTTGGTAAAAAAAAGGAATTAAAATAAAAATATTAGGATTATAACCTCAGTAGATAGGTAGGTACAACATTTTAAAGAGGGGTTAGAACTGGGAAGGAAAGAAAGTTAGTTGAAGACTAAAAATTACAATCCAAAACTGGAAGAACATCCACCACCAATTACAAAATAAATCTAAGAAAAACATACTTAACTACAAATATATAAAATCAGCTTAAATTTCTGTTACCATTGATGTTTTAAATGACTATTTATGAAAAACACAGATATTGCCTTATAATTTTAAGTACTTCACTGGAAGCTGTGTGCTTAGCAACCTGCAACCTGCATAATTATAATGTTATTACTGACACTGAAAGAAGTACATAGCTACTTCATATTCAACTTATTATGAAAAAGCACAGGTCAGATCAGGTAGGAATAATGTTTCTATCCTGTATCAAATACTGGGAAAATAACTTTATTAACTTAGTTACACCAATTAAAAGTCACTTGATTACCGTTTGAAAAGATTTGAAAATAATCTAATTAAAATTAAAAAAAAAGTGCGCACCAAGTTTTGTTTACATTCTAAAAGATAAGAATACAATTTGCCAAGTTAATTTCATAGCTAAATTTTCTACAAACTTCAAGAGCTATATTTTAAATTTAAAGAAATCCCGCAAATCAGTAAGACGTTATTTATTTATTTAAAAAAATAAACTACAAACCGCCTGAACAGAATTTTCTCTTGGAGAATTTCATTTCAACAACCGTTCTAAATTCATGATTTTTTTTAAAGTGGTTCCATAGTCAGGATCTTAAACGGACCACCATTTCCCTATTTAAAAACATCTTGGAACAACTAGATACCAGTTTATCTTATTTGGCTCAATTTCGGTACCTAACATTAAATAATTATTTCCGAGATTTGACTTCAATCGATATGTCCTTTTTTAAGACTATAGTTGACAAGATACATAAATAGTTAAAATTTATTGGTATCGCTATCGTTTAGGAACTATGTACAAAAACTAGAACCCAAAAAAAAGAGAAATAATATCCAAAATTCCTGACACAAAATAATGCTTTCCTAAACGCCTACGTTATTATTATTAATTATTTATTTTGTTTTTTAATATTACAAGATTGTGCTAGATATGGGAGGCTAAATCATTGACTGGTTTCCTAGGTCTGGCATAATGCTACTGGCAACAATGTTAATATCAAAAACACATGACATCGCACATGGTATGTGGCCTTCGTACATTTCGTATGAGTTCGTGTAGATATTGTAAACTGAATACAACTGAAGACTGTCCTCATAGCATATTACATAGATATAGTTCTTGCCTAATATTTCATGATACCTACTTGGAAATACTCCAACTCTGATGGGTTGATTCAAGGACAACTGAAGACCATTTTCGAATTGTCTTCACATTTGGTGTTCTCCTTGGAAAGTAACATGAATTGTTAAGCAGCATTGATCTATTTTACACAAAGCTTACTCTTTTTTTTTTAGATCAATTTGTCCCATGTTCAAGGGATTATGAGTAGTGTTTTCACTGTTCAAAATTAGGTGAAAATGTCTTCAGTGTCTTCACCCGACGACCGCCACTGCTGTTATGTTGTAAGTATAATAAAAGATGTAAAGAAAACTTAGGAAGAACATTGTGGACGGACCAACAATGTGAACGGACGAATAGTCAATAAAATCAGCCCGTCTGTTGTACAAGAGTACTGTTGACGTTCTGTTGTTGTTGTTGAAGTGATTGGTACAACTATAACGCATGCCTAACAACAACACTAATCATTACAACAGTAAAACAATACTTAAAATTTGTCTAACAACAGCACCAATCACTAAAAACAAGTAAAAACAAAAACTTAAAATTAACATAAAATCCGCAAAACCTATCTGGATTCACCTTTCGCCCTCAGCTCTATTCTTCAAATTGAAATTCCGTTTCTTAGCTACAAAGCAACGCAGAACAGGTGTGTTTTCACAAATTTAAAAGTTTCACTAATTAATAAAAATGTTTCTTTTTTTCGTCCCTAAATTCTCGATTTAGACGAAACTTTTCTTGGGTGTATTTTTTTTTTTTTTTTTTTTTTTTTTTTTTTTTTTTTTTTTTTTTTTTTAAATACCTATATGTATACATAGGTATATTTTTTAAATATTCCCAGATGTTTGAAGGAGATTCCGGTGATGAGTCTGTGGTTGTGTTTTATTTCAAGTTTGACAGGACAGACATACTTCTCCTGGGTACAGGTTTACAAAGAATTCGGGCAGACGTTAGACAACCTTATCTTTAGTGAACCATGCTTCTATTACTGACCTTATTTTGGTGAATTACATGATATTTGTTTACCTAATAGGCAAGGTATAAACTGGTCAGTCAAAAAAAAAAAAAAAAATCGAAAAAGCTCTTTAAAGTGTGGCCACTGGCGAAAAAAGTTTTATTTCAGGTAAGTGAAGTTATTATATAAAAATCGGCTAAGTTGTTTGTCATAAGGCATTTTAAAATCGTAAGAGTCTTCCGTTTTGACTGCTGATAACTCTATCCAGCGTTGATGGCACGTTTTGAATACACCAGTTCAACATTCAGTCACTGAAGTTAAGCAACGTCCAGCGAGGCAGGAACTCTTCCCCCGCCCAACCCTTTAACTAAAGGGCGGGGTTATTACAATTGTAAGGTCACAAAGTTTGCCTTACCTCAATTTTTTCATACTTGGAACTTGAACCACCAACCTCCAGGTTACGAGTCCACCGCCTTATCGATTGAGAAACGAGCTCAGTAATGTCAATAAAGAACACAACAAAAGTACAACTCCACCACACGTATACTTTATGAAGTCAAGTGAATAAGAAATTTGTTTTTCAAATCAAAATCTAGATTTCCAGAAAAAATCTTGAAAAGATGACACCAAGAAATTTGAACTGAAACTGGTTTAAGGTTTTCGGGTATTGGAGGGCGGCCTATGTATTTCATTGAATCAGTGTATGTATGAAACTGTGATACACAAGAGTTTTGTTTCTCCATTATTGTAGATCGTATGGACCCACCACCCTTGTCTGTCTTGAGCTTATCTCATTCAAGTACGACCAAACCTCCACTTTTCTAATTTCGTCGTCTTAACACGTTCATGGACATGACTGCTATAGCATTCAAAAATCCAGGGCTTGTATCTCACATGAATAGTATAGACAGCGTCTCGAGACTAGGCTTGAATTGTTTCTTCTTTTTGTTCCGAACATAGAATTGTGTATGCCCTTTAGATTTGTGAATGCTATATCATTCATGTCCAAAGTGTCCATGAACTTGTTTAACTTGTTGGAAGATGTCCTCTTTCCTTCTATTGGGTAGCACTCCATAACTAATTTTGTTCATCCCATTTCCAACTGAGTTCATTATTGCTTCTGAAAAATGAGAGCTTTTTAAATGACAGAGATGATCAGTATAAACGATGTTGACCACCGTGCGGAAGGTCCCAAAGTTTGAGAACAAAACAAAAACTCAGTTTAACTCCATTTTTACATAATTTCGAATAAAATAAAGTTAGTACATTAAAATTTAGTCTTTTTCTTTTTTTGAGGAGGGGAAAGCTCATGTCGAAAATTTGTTGGACCCAGACTTGGGACCGCCGGTAATCCATGGCTGTCTACCCTAACTAAAACCCGCGGCTCCTCATCAATACTAAACCATACCTTGTGGTACTGTTAAATAATATTACTTAAACACGTTTAGTCTAGAGCCGCAAAAGAAGATGTTCCAATTTTAATATAAAATGTTATATTTTATTGGAGATCTTTTCCCGCATGAGGTCCTCGCGTCCACTGCAGATGAAAACATGCCAAAAGTCCTAATCTAGCTTTTTATTTACCTAACTTTTCAAAAGTTTAGTGCGGACTGATAAGGTGTGCTTCGTGATGAATACTTCTATATGCAAGGAGGTCCAAAATGTTTCAGGCACGGGTCTGTTAGTGGTTCAAAAGAAGTGGACGATTCAGGCTACGTGGAGATCCTTAATAAATCTTACCCAATTTGCAAAAAATTTTGATCTTTTTTTTTTTTTTTTTTTTTTTTTTTTTGAGAATTTCGATGAGAAAAACCAAAACAAATGCCGAAATAAAGGGAATGTTCTGTTATAAAGCATATTCAAGTACTAAATGTAATACGTGTATAAATTAAAATACCTAATATTAGGTATTATCTCATAATTTCATTGTTTTTAAATCAATATGGACCTAAAAAGGGAATTTTAGCCACCGAAAGACAGCTTTTAGCTCTTCCCCTATTAGAGTTTTTCCCCCAACCACAAAATTTACAGAGCTTGAGGTTTATAAATTTAAATTTTTTTTTTTTTTTTTTTTTTTCCCAAAAAGAAAGAAAGAACGTAAAGCCAGGATCTCGTGCCGGCTGAACACACCACCCATAAAAAAGTTCGGTGATTTTAAAAACAAAATCTCTATGAGAGTGGATCTATGTCCCGCGGCTGCTGTTCACCTTAAGAAGAGACGAGGCATCGTCATGAGCAGACGAGCTTTAATTTTCTTCCTGTGACAGTTTTGTTCTGCTTAATTTGTCATGGTTTTTTTTTTTGGACTAACCAATTGGTCCAAAACCCAAACTTTAAACTAGATTAGTTTTTATATCGATTTCGTCCAACCAAATGACATTAAAAAATTCTAACTGAATGACATCTTGTATTGATTTTCTTTGACATTATCTCCAAACTAAATGACTTTTTATGTCAATGTGGGTTAATGAAATGTCATTTTTTTTCTCCAACCTCCTTTCTCTTCATCTAGATTTACTCTTGGAATAATAACTTAAGGGTTTTAAATTAGAGTATAGAGTTGTGTTGTTGTTTAATCTTATTGACTTCTTCAAATTTTTCCAATTTAGATGCCAGTAGAAACGGACGAGCAGAATTCTGTGGAAGATATTCAGAAGAAAAATTCAGGAGAAAAGAAGAATTTTTAAGAAATTTCATTTCTCTTTGAGTGGCTTTTGACAGAAGTCAAGATGCCTGATTCCCTGGTACTGCTTTTTAATATCTTTATTTTCAATGTTAAATGTTTTAATTTGATCGAATTTTTCTCCTGTGCCCTACTTTTTAGTGGTATGTAAGTCTGGTTACTGATTGGTTTTTATAGTGTTGAGGACTGTGAGGGTGGTTTTTGGGGACTGTTTGTATGTAAATTTTTTTTGTTCATTTGTGTGTTTTTTTACGTGGGGGAAAATTTAATTTTGCCTTTAAGTGTGGGTAAAGGGAATATCAAAGGGGTTTCCCCAAAAAAGGGAAATACCTAGGTTTTAGTAAGACGGGGGGGAGGATATACTATTCTAACTATTGTGAGTCCACCTTTTAATTGAAACCCCTAGTTGATTAGGGCAAAATAGAGCGGAAATAGGAAACAATTTTATTCATGAATGGAAAAACATATAATCATTTAACATAGTTACTCTTAGGTGTTTATGGGTATTCTTTCAATAGTTTTGATCATCTTTTGTTCAAAAATAATGATCCCCCTTAACGCTGAAATTTCCCACCTAAATTTTGTTCTACATATTAAATGTTGAATCATTTCCGACCTCTGACACTCTCATAACGTACCAGTGGGGTGATGATTGTTGTCTGGGGCCCAAATCTTTTTCTAAAAAAAATACATAGGTTCGAATCATTTTTTAGAATAATGTAAAAAAAATAAAGAGTCCGTTTTGATTAGAAATAGTTTTTGCGATTATTTCCCAAGATTTGAAAAATACTTTTATTTTTAAAGGGAAAAATATTTTTCTTCTACATATTTTTTTTTTAACGCGTATTTTTTTTAAAATTTTTTTTTCTTTGGAGATTAGCAGAAAGGGTGAAAGTTAATGTTCTCAGAATTTGTGTTTTTTCTGTAAAATTTACAAATAAAAAATTTAAAAACAAATAAGAAAAAAAATAATTAATACTATTCTATAAAAATTTTTGAGCCGCTTTTTTTTCATAATATAATCAGTTTTCAGTAAGTAAAAAAAAATTAAAAATAGAATTTGTAAAAAATTCCCCCCAAAAAAGTCCCCCCTATTTGGTTTTTTTGGGGGTTTAGTTTAAAATTTTTTTAACCCCCAAAAAAAAATTATAGGGGAAAAAATTTTGGAAAAAATTTTTTCCCCCAAAATTCCCCTTCTTTTGTTACATTTTTTTTAAAAACCCCTTTTCCCCTAAATTTTAAAAAAAAACCCTTTCCAAAAACATACCCAAAAAAAGGGGGTTTTTAAAACCTTTTATTTTGGGATACTTTTTTATTGTAAATTCGGGCAAAACAAAATTTTCTAGAACTTTAACATACCCTCCTAATCTAAAAAAAAAATTTAAAAAAAACGCGTAAATAAAAATATTAGAAGAACTTTTTTTTCCCCCCCCCATTAAAAAAAGGAATTTTTAAATTTTTGGGGAAAATTTAATCGACAACTTTTTCTAATCAAAACTAAAACTCTTTTTTTTTTTACATTACTAAAAAAAATTCGCACCTATTTTTCTTTTTAAAAAAATTTAGTCCCAACAACAATCACACCCACACTGGTACATTTTTTATGAGGGGTGTCGGGGGCAAAATGATTAAATTTTTTAAAAAATTGTAGAACAAAATTTTTTGGGGAATTTAGCGTTAAGGAGACCCTTATTATGAACAAAAGATGATAAAAACCCAATTAAAAGAAACCAAAAACACCTAAGATTTAACTAGGGTTTAAAATGATCATCGTTTTCCATTAAATAAATTTGTTTCCTATTTCCGCTTAGTTTTTTAATAATTTTTCAATTAAAATTTCCTAAAAAAATTTTAAAAATAAAATACCCCTCCAGTTTACTTCTAGGTTTTTTTCCCTTTTTTTTGGGAAAAAACCCCTTAAATTTTCCCCCATACCCCACACTTAAAGTCCTTTTAAAAAAAACCCCGGGTACAAACACACAAAAAACAAAAAACAACAACAAACATCACCAAACCACCCCCCCCCCCCACACATAAAAAACCAACATAACACAAAACCAAAAACCCCAACAAAAAGTGGGGCACAGAAAAATTTAAAGATAAAATTTAAAAACATTAAAATTGAAAATAAAGATATTCAAATGCAGTACCAGGGGGAAATCAGGACACTTGACTTCTGTCGAACCCCCTCAAAAAAAATTTAAAATTTTCCCTTAAAAAACTTCCTCTCCTGAATCTTCTTCTGAATACCCTTCCACAAATTCCTGCTCGTCCTTTTTTTACTGGCATCTAAATTGGACAAGTGAAGAAGTAAATTTTAAAATTAACACAACAACAAAAATCAAATACCTAATTAAAACATTAAGTTATTATTCTCAAGAGTAACAGATAGAAGAGAAAGAGTTGGAAGAAAAAAAAGACATTTTTTGAACGACATTGCAAAAAAGTCACCTAGTTTGGAGATAATGTCAAACGAAATCAATACAAGATTCATTCATTAGAATTTAATGTCTTTTTGGTTTTGGCCGAAATCGATAAAAAAAAAACTAATCTATTTTAAAGAGGGGTAGGGCCCAAAAGGGTTTTGGGAAAAAAAAAAACCAGACTAAATTAAGCAAAAAAAACTGTCGGGGGAGAAATTAAAGCTCGCCCCCCCATGACGATGCCTCGTCTCATCTTAAGGTGAACCCGCAGCCGCGGGCACATAGACACTCTCATCAGAATTTTTTTTTTTTAACTCACCGAACTTGAAAGGGTGGTTGTTCATCCGGCCGAGACCCCGGTTTTTTTTTTCCCTTTTTTCGGGGAAAAAAAAAAAAAAAAAAAAAGATCACCTCAAGCTCGAAAATTTTTTTTGGGGGGGGGAAAAAATTTAATATGGTAAGAGCAAAACGTCTTTGGGGGGCTAAAAAATTTCCCTTTTTTTTGCCCCCTTTTGTTTTAAAAAAATGAAAAAATTTAAAAAAGAAAAATACCTAATATTTGGTTTTTTAAAATTTTATACACTAAAATTTTATTAAAGATTTATAACAGAACATTCCCCTTTTTTGGCATTTGTTTTGGTGTCTTCATAAAAATTTTCCCAAAAAAAAAAAAAAAAAAAAAAAAAAGATAAAAAATTCTTGCATTGGGTAAGACTGAATCAACGGATTTTTCCACGTCCCCTGAATCGTCCATTTTTTCTGAACCACTCATCAACCCTCCTAAAAAATTTGGGGCCCCAATGCATATAAATATTCACACGACAGCACCCCTACACCGCACTAAACTTTGAAAATTTGGTAAATAAAAAACTAGATTTGGGGCGTGGCATTTCTCACTACAGTGACGGATGGAACCCATGCGGGAAAAAACCCCAAAAAAATTTTAAAAAATTTTATTTTTAAAAATTGGGGAAAACTCTTTTGCGGCCAACTAAAAAGGTTTTTTAATATTTTTTAACATTCCCCCAAAAAAGGGAGGGGGGTTTGTATTGGAGGGGAGCCGGGGGTTTTTTGTTAGGGTAAAAACCCGCCAGGATCCCCCAACCCCAAAATTTTGCATGACTTTCCCCCCCCTCAAAAAAAAAAAAGACAAATTTTAAAGTACTAACTTTATTTTTTTTAAAAATTTTGTAAAAGGGTTTTTAAAATGAGTTTTTTTTTTGGGTTTTCAAATTTTTCCCCCCAGTTCAACATCTTTTTTTTAAATTTTATCCTTCTGTCATTTTAAAGCTCTCATTTTTTTAAAAACAATAAAAACTCATTGGAAATGGATGAACAAAAATTTGGAGTGCTTTCCCAAAAGAAGGAAAGAGGACATTTTTTCCAACAATTTAAAAAGTTCATGGACACTTTTGGGCCCGAAGTAAGCTTTTAAAAATCTAAAGGGGCAAACACAATTCTAAAGTTCCCGGGAAAAAAAAGAAAAAACAATTCAAGCCGCCCCCCCGGGGAAAAAGCTGCTATACTATTCATGTGAGATACAACCCTGGATTTTTGAATGCTATCAGTCATGTCCATGAACGTGTTTTTAAAACGACAAAAAATTTGAAAAGGGGGGTTTTGGGGAGGGGACTTGAATGAAAATAAGCCAAGACAGACAAAGGGGGGGGGGTCCCTACGATCTACAATAAGGAGAAAAAAAACCTTTGAACACATTCAACATACACTGATTCAAGAAATACACTAGGCCGCCCCCCCAAACCCGAAACCTTTAAAACCCTTTCAGTCAAATTTTTGGTGTCAACTTTCCCAAAATTTTTTCTGGAAATCAGGTTTTTATTTAAAAAACAAATTCAAAACATTTACTTCATAAAGAACAGTGTGGGGATTTGATTTGTTTGTTTTTTTATTGACATACTGAGCTATTCTCAACGAAAAGGGCCCGGGGGACTCGTAACCTGGGGGTTTTTGGGGTTCAATTTCCAAGAAAAAAAAAAATTTGATAAGGCAACTTTGTGCCCCTTAAAACAATTTAATAACCCCCCCTTTATTAAAGGGTTGGGGGAAAGTTTCCCCCTAGCCCCCCGGGACTTTTCTTAATTTCCTGACGAATGGAACTGGGTATTCAACGTGCCAAACGCGGGTTTGATTTATCAGCATCAAAAGGAAGATTTTACGATTTTAAAAGCCTTTTTTCCCAAACAATTTACCTTTTTTAATAAAATTCACTTACCAAATAAAATTTTTTTCGCCAGGGGCCAACTTTAAGAGCTTTTTCTTTTTTTTTTTTTTTTTTTTGACGACAAAAACCCCTTCCCCTATTGGTAAAAAAATACAAAAAATTTTCACCAAAAAAGGCCCATAATAGAACCCGGGTTTCCCCAAAAAAAGGGGGTTGCCCTAACGTCTCCCTTTTTTCTTGAACCTTACCCGGGAGAAGTAGGTCTGTCCTGTCAAACTTGAAATAAAAAAAACCCCAAATCATCACCGGAATCTCTTCAAACATCGGGAAAATTTAAAAAATATACCAAAAAAAAGGGTTTTTAAAAAAAAAAAAAAAAAAAAAAAAAAAAAAAAAAAAAAAAAACCCCCAAGAAAATTTCGTCTAAATCAGAATTTAGACAAAAAAAAAGAAACCTTTTATTAATTATAAAACTTTTAAATTTTTGAAAACACCCTTTGGGGGTTTGCTTTGGGGGCCAAAAGAAAGGGAATTTAAAAATTTGAAAGAATAGACTGAGGGCGAAAGGGAACCCAATGGGTTTGCCGGTTTTTTTAATGTTTTTTTTTAATTTTTTTATTTTTTTTAGTTTTTTTTTAACTTTTTGATTGTGTTGTTTTTTGGGGATCCTTATAGTTGTACCAAAAACAACAACAAAAACGAAAACGTAACACTACCCCTTTAAAAATTTATTTTTTTGTATTCGTCCGTTACTTTTTTAGGTCCCCCCACAATGTCTTCCTAAGTTTTCTTTACACCTTTTATTTTTTTTTCCCCCAACATAACACAGGGGGGGCTCGTCGGGTAAAAGACACTGAAGTTTTTTTCCCCAAAAAATTTTTTTGAACGGGGGAAAACACAAAAAAATAACCCTTGAACATGGAAAATTGATCTAAAAAAAAAAGAGTAAGCTTTGTGTAAAATAAACAATCCCCCCCTTTAAAAATTTTTTACTTTCCAAGGAAAAAAACCCCCCAAATGTAAGAAAATTCGAAATTGTTTTCCCCTTGCCCTTTTTAAACAACCAATCAGATTTTTAGTATTTCCAAGTAGGAAAAAAATGAAATTTTAAAAGGAAAAAACAATACCTATGAAAATGCTACGAGGACAGTCTTTAGTTGAAAATTTAGTTTTACAATATCAACACGAACTAAATTTCAAAAAAGCCCCCAAGCCACATACCATGTGCAGGTCATTGTTTTTGAATTAACATTGTTGCCAGTAGCATTATGCCAGCCCTTTTTGGAAAAACCCTCAATAAAATTTTGCCTCCCAACCCCAGCACAATCTTGTAATATTAAAAAAAAAAAAAAATAAAAATAAAAAAAGTACTTTTTGGAAAGAAAATTAAAATTTTTTGTCGGGAAATTTTTTGGGTATTTTTTTTTCTTTTTTTTGGGTTTTTTAGTTTTGTACATATTTCCCCCAAAACATAGCCGTACCAATAAATTTAAATATTTTTGTATCTTGTCAACTATAGCCCCTTAAAAAAAAAAAAAAATCCATTGAAGTCAAAAAACCCGGAAAAAAAATTTTTTTAAAGTAAAAGGGGGCCCAAAAAAATTTTTGGGCCCCAAAAAAAAAAAAACCCGGTATCTAGTTTTTTAAAGGGGGGTTTTTAAAAAGGGACAATGGGGGCCTGTTTAAGATCCTGAAAAAAAAAAAACCCCCTTTAAAAAAAAAAAAAAGATTTTAGACGTGGGGTTTTTAAATTTTAAAACCCCCAAAGGGGAAAAAAAATTTTGGGTTTTTTGGGGGTTTTTGTATTATTTTTTTTAAAAAAAAAATACGTCCCAAAAAATTTCGGGATTTCTTTAAATTTTTTAAAAAAAAGCTCTTGAAGTTTGAAAAAAATTTACTATGAAAATTTTAAAAAGGGAACATTGTATCTCTTATCTTTAGAATGTAAACAAAAATTTTTTCGCACTTTTTTAATTTTTTTTTGATTATTTTTAAAAAATTTTTTTCGGAAATCAAGTGACTTTTTTAATTTTGGGGGGAAACCAGTTAATAAAGTTATTTCCCAGTAAAATTTTTTTTCGGAAAAGAAACATTTTTCCCTAAAACCCCCTCTGACCTGTGCTTTTTTTTTTAAGTTGAATATGAAGTAAACTAAGTACTTCTTTTTATGTCATAATAACATTAAAAAATTTTGCAGGGGTTTTTGGGTTTAAAAAAAGCACACGCTTCCAGTGAAGTACTTAAAAATTTTTAAGGCAATATCTGGGGGTTTTTTTTTAAAAATTTTTTTATTTAAACATCAATGGAAACCCCAAAAATTTTAAACTTTTTTAAAAAATATTGTAGTAATATGTTTTTTTTTGATTTATTTTGAAAAAACGGGGGGGGGAAAAGTTTTTTCCTTTTTTTGGGAAAATTTTTAAAAATTTTTTGTTTTTAACAACTTTCTTTCCTTCCCAGTTCAAAACCCCTTTTTAAAAAGTTTGTCCCTTTTCCTATTTTTCGAGGTAAAAATTTCCAAAAAATTTTTTTTTTTAAATTTCCCTTTTTTTTCCAAACCCCTTTAAAATTAAAAATTTTTTTTTACGATAAAAAAAAATAACAATATTCAAAGAAACAATGAGATTTCCACAAAATCATGGGGTTTTTAAAAATTAAAAAGTAACCCCATTCAGATTAAGAATAATGAGGATAAGAAAGATATTATGATTACTGGATTTTCCAATTTTCTCCAATTACTATAACCACCAAAAAAAAAAAAAAAGCAAATGCCTTCCCAAAAACCATACATTTTAAGGCTGAATGGCTTATAAAAAAAGAAGGGCCCCGTTTTTCCGGGGTCAAGTGTTTTGAAAAAATTTTTCTGCTGGCCTTGTTTTTTATTAAGTACCAAGTTTTTTTCCCAAAAAAAAATACCTATAAAAACTTATATGATCCCCCAAAAATGGTATGAAAAAAAAACCCTGCTCTGCAGGGAAAAACCCAAAACCCCTTTCAAAGGGCTGTGTTTATGAGCCCTTTTTAAAAACCAAGATCTGATAAATTAATAATTTTTTTTTTTTCAATATTTTTGGGTAAAATTTTTTTCTAAAACCCAGTCTTGAAGCCCCGGAGCCGCCACGGGGATAACAGTCTACGGAAAATTTTTTAATTAAAGGGGTTGGGGTTTTAAAAAATTTTTTTTTATTACTAGCTTTTAAACTTTAAAATTTTAAAACCCCAAACCCTTTCAAATTTGAATAAATACAATTTTAAAATTTTTTATTGATTGAAGTTTTTGTTGGTATTATTTGATTTGTATTGTTGAAAACTTCCCTAATTGTTGGTTTTTTTTGTGTCTAATGAAAAAATCCCCAAAAAAACATCGAAACAAAAAAAAAATTTAAAAATACAATTTTTTGAGCTTTCCCGGATTCGAACCCGGGGGTCTTCTCGGCGATTTACCACTGAGTAGGGGGGGATTTTTCCCCCTTACTTTTTGGGTGCTTTTAGTTCTGGGAAGACGAATAACCCCCGGGAATTATGGATAAAAATTTAAAGCGGAATCATGCAATTACATTAGATTAAAAAATTTTTAAACCGGGGAAAAATTCAGCCATCCTGAAAATGATGCCAGCAAAAGGGGAGAGAGAAAAAAGAGAAAGGGGGAAAGGGAAAAAAGAGATAAATTTTAAAAAAAAAAGGGAAAAAAGGGAAAAGAGAAATGAGAGGGGAAAATAAAATGAGTGAAGAAATAAAAACGATAGAGAGAGAGAGCTAGATAAAAGATAAAAAAGAGAAAATAGAGGGTAAAGAGAAAATAAAAAAAAAGGAAAGGAAAGAAAAAAGAGGAGAAAATAAGAAAGGTAAAAAAGAAAAAAGAAAAGAGAGAGAGAGGGGGAAAAAAGAGAAGAAGAAAAGAAAGATAGAGATAGAAGAGAAAATAAAAAAGAAGGAAGAGGAAGAGGGGAAAAGAGAGAGAAAATAAAAAAGAGGTAGAAGAGAAGAAAAGAGAGAAAAGAGGAGAAGAGAGAGAAGGAGAAGAGAAGAGAAAAAGAGAGAGGAAAAGATGAGAAGAGATAAATAAAAAAAAAAAAGGAAGAGAAAAAAAGAATGAGGAAAGAAATAAAAAAAGGAGAAGAGAAAGAAAAGAGTAGATAAAAAAAAAAGAAAAAGAAGAGAGAGATAAAGAAAGAGAAAAGATAATAAAAAAAAGGGGGGGGGAAAAGAAAAAAAAAAAAAAGAAGAGGAAAAAAAAGAATAAAAAAGAGAAATAAAAAAAGGAGAGAAAAGAAGGGGAAAAGAGAGAGCTAGATAAAAAAAGAGATAGATAGAGAGAGAGAGATATGAGATAAAGGGGGAAAAGAAAAAAAAAAGAAGGAAGAGGAAGAGAAAAAGAGAAGAAAAAAAAATAGGAGAAGAGAAAAAGAAAAGAAGATAAAATAAAAAAGAAGAGAGAGAAGAGAGAGGGGAGGGGAAAAAAAAAGAGAAAATGAGAAAAAGAAAGAGATAAAAAAAAAAAAAAAAGGGAAAGGGAAAAGGGAAAAAGAAATGAAAAGAAAATAAAAAATGGGGGAGAAGAGAATAAGAAAGAGAGTGGGGCAGACAAGAGAAAACAAATAAACTTCAATTATTTTTTGGGAGATCGGGGGGGAATTTTTTTGGATTATGAAAAATTTAAAAAAAATTGTGCCTTTTAAATTTTAAAGCAGTGTTTTATAATAATCCCACTAACTTTCCTTTTTAAGTGTGTACAGTCCCCATTTTTGGAGACAAAATTTTTAAGTGAGGTAAAAAAATTATTCTACCAATTACGACCCTTTTTAAAGCGGGAAAGAAATAATCTTTAATTTAATTTTTTTTTTATTGGGGGTTTTAAAGTTAACGTTCAATTACTTTGGGGCATCAGAGGTTATCAGATTAACCCCAAATAATATGCAAACCCTTTTTCTAAAAAAAATTTTGCAAAGGGGCGGGGAACAAACCTCTTCCAAAACCTTTGTGGAAAAGGGGGAAAACAGAAAAAGAACACTTGCTTCGTGCCTGATCAAAGGAATTTTGAAACAACATTTTGTTCAGACTGCTGCTAATTAGAAACCTAAATATGTTTTTTTATTTAAACCCCAAAACCCCCCGAAACTCGAGATAAATTTTAATCATCCATCCAAAATTTAACCCCTAAATTTTAAAACCCAAAATTTTAAACCCCCTTTTCAATTTTTTAAAACCTAAGACATATGGGTTTCCCCCCTGTTTTGAATAAAATTTTTTTTGACGCATAATTTGCCCTTTTTTATCCCCCCTCGCAAATAATGCCCCCCCCCAAATTTCAGTGATACAAACCACTGATTGGTTTTTTACAATTTGGGTTTTTGGTACCCAAAAAAGATTTAGTTTTTAATTTTTCTTTTTGATACCTATTAAAGCTACCTGATTACACAGTCAAAAGGTTATCAGTGTCGGGAGGTTTTATGATATTTGGTCGGGATTTATCGACTAAAACTATTTTTGGGTCTGCTTTACATTTCGTGTTTACGGGTGGGCTTGAAAGCATTTTTTATCCCTAAATAGATTTCTTTTTATAAAGCTAAAAATAACTTTATTCATTTTAAGTCTGTCCCGGTAGTGATGAACTGGTATAGGCGCGGGACTGTGAATCTAGAGATTCCATATTAACCTCAGTCGGGACATGACAAGTTTTTCCTCCCATTGGGGATTTTTACCACATAAAATACGTCTTGGTTTTAGGTTGGAATAATTGACTTAATAGTCCTATTCGGGCAGTATCAATAAGGCGATGGTATTATTATTTTAAATCTCTCAGTATACTAAAAAATTCCATTTATTCCTGCTTGTTTCAAATTATAAATATAGGACGAAAAGTTCTGTAATTCATAATAAAAAAAATGTTGGTTTTAAAAATTCTACAGGAATTCATATCATGTACTTATCTTCCACATATTTCTCTATCCACAAGAAGTGCATTTTTTGTAAGACTTTCCAAACAGAAGCAAAATATATCACTTGAATTGGAGAGGTGGGATTTATATTTCTTTCTCCAAATTTCTAACTGCCTTCATAAAATCATTTTATTTTTTTCAACAATATTTAAATGCATCTATCAGATTTTAATCATCAAACATTTAAAGGGGGGATTTCCGAGGGGAAAAATCTCCTTCTGTACCAATTTTGCGGTTCCTTTTGCTTTCACACCCTGTATCGCCAAATTTATCAACCTGTCGCTGCCAAATCCTTAGAAAAAAATAAAAAACAAAAAATAAAGAGGAGCAAAGAAACAACGGCGCAGATAATGTCAGCCATGTTCAAGGGAAAGGTAGAGCAAAAAAATTAAATGTCATTCTAATTTGTAGGTATGCAAATTTGAAAATGGACCCCGTGATCTCTTTTCACGTCTCAGTTTCGAACCTAAAATTTTTGCGCTGAGAAAATTTTGGCAAATGTTGGTGTATGATTCTTTGGTTCAACTATGTGGGCCAAAATTTTTTTGAGATAGCATTTATCATGTATCAAGAACGTAGGTGACACCAGGATGCAGGATAGAAATCTTCATCATAATTTCGTTTTTGCTTGTCAAATCAAGATAATATATTGACGTTAATTAAATAGTATGCCATGGAAAATCGGTCTTTTTCAAGAACTTTTTATAAAAAACACTACGTTAAATAATAATTACATTATTTAATTTAAGTAGCCAGAGCGATGTCTGAGACTCTAAACCAGATAAGTATCTCAATAATAGAAACGGATGTCGAATTTTTACAAATCAACATTCGCACTCCACCATGTTGGTGCCATAGGTACATTAGGAAACATCTTCAGATTTGGATCCATTATACTGTTTTCATTCTAAGCCGGACTTTTTTCTCTCATAAATCTGCGATTAGCTCTAGGAACCGCCAAATAAAAGGATAGCTACTTTCATCAATAGATAAAACTTAAAACCACCGTCGAAAACCAGAACACTAAAATCCTTTTAACATGGTCTTGGACTCCCGAATCCTCTAATATTTGGCATGATTTCTTTTTGATTACACATTAAGGCTCTCTTTTAAATCCAAAGCCGGCTACCGAAAAGTGTTTTGAAATGTACCAGACCAGCACATTTACAGAGCACCAAATTCAATGTCTCACACTTAAAATATTGTATTTAAAAATCATCTTCAGAAAGATTCAATCCATACCTTCTTATTTACTACTTAATAATCTTGATGGAAAAAATCCATGGGTAGACCAATTTTGATAAGCTTCTTAATAAACAGAGTACTTAATGACTTAAATGTGGCTTAATGACAATAATTAGGGCTAATGGATTCTTGTCAAATTGTTTTTCAAAACCAGATTTTTCAACTCATCGTCTTAGAACAGAAACGTAAAATCCAAATACCTGGTTGTTTTTTGTTTCTGTAGTCAGAATTGTTAGTCTATTTAGTTACATTTCAGTACTGTAGAAAGTGATTTGGTTTTTTGAGTGATATACATTTTTATTTAACTGTCGCCAAATTTTCTTTTATTATTAGGTCTTATTCATTTTTCTTTTCCAAAGTGTTTCAAATTATAGTAGAAAACATCAACTTGTGACGACGTGGGCAAGTATGTATGGAATTTTTGAGAGATAAAAAAAAAAATGTATGACATATTAAAAAGCACAAAAATTGTCTTCCGAGCGACTTTTATTTTGCAACACCCTGTTTCCAGGTATCCACAAATATCACAACTTTCGATCTTATTCCAAGCATTGGCTTCGCAATTAGCTACGCTATAATTCCCAAATATATAGACAGGTACTATGCACTAATTTCGACACTTATTCCGATTCAAGAGAGAAAATCGACACTAAAAGTGACTACTAATACTAACTGCGATGGTTTTTTGTCTGGTAACTTCTACTTTTGCCGTCATGATCTACTGCCTAATTTTGAATGTTTTATTGCTGTTCGTATGAAAGAGGCCTGTATTTAGTAATGATTATAGGTTAAACAAATTTATAGCTTTATTAAGAGAGCAGGTTAATTATTGAGGTGTTGATGGCCCTAAGTGGTGTGTGAGAGCACACCGGAGTTGGTGGAATCAGATAGACCATCCGACTGTAGGAAACGTGAATAACCTTTATTTTAATTGAATTGAAATAGATCACGAAACACGAGGTCTTGATGAGGTAGCTTTGTAGTGTAAACAATTACTGAAAATATAAATTGAATATTGGGTGGACAATAACAGCATGTTAGATCTTTTTTCTCAAAAGTTGAGGGAAATGCTCACCAAGATAATGAGGTTGAACAATGCCGACACCAATAGCCGGGTCGAGAGCACCTGGCAGTCCCTGCTTATGTAGATTTATTTAATGTCAAATGTCAATTTGGAGATCTATGATTGGTAAATTGATCACGTGACATTACATCTACATAAAGCAGGGACCTAGCGCCGTACTCAACCCGGGAGTAGGTTTCAAAAAAAGGAAAAGTAAAAGCAGAAGAAGGACAAAAATTTGAGGACTTTATGGACATGAAAGGAGCCTAACATTGGTTTCTGGGCGTCCCATATAATCCTCCACCACCGGATTCAGGTATCAATACCCATCTCACGGACACGGAATTATATTATTTTATATTGAGACTTTCATTTTCAGGGGACTTGCTGATTTTTTTTTTTTTAAAAAGCTGGATTCTCCCCAACCACTACTGAATCTCCTTTCTGTACCATTATTTTTTAGAAAAAAATGAAAAATTCAAATGAAAAACTTCTTGTTTTCCAGAGAACACCCAATGTCGGGTGTGTGGGGAGCCGCCGCAGGATACCATTTCGGAGCGTTCACCTGTGAAGGATGCAAGGAAGTGTCACATCCTTGAAAACCCTTCGAAATATAAAGTTATCATTTTTGTGGTAATCATCACTTTGTGATATCATAACTACTGAAACTCGCTTTCTAAATCTACGCTGAAAGTTATCATATTTGTGTCAATCACTTTCGTGATATCATAACTACTCAAACTTGCTTTTCTAAACCCCACGCTGAAACCGAGACTTGAACCACGACCCTCCAGGTTACGCCGCCGCCTATCGATCAAGCTACTGAATGGGTCCCCTTTCGAAATATAAAATAGTAGTAAATAAATTTTAGGGCAGATATATTTAAAAAAATTTGTACCCCAATTAAAACCATCAGCCCCAGCCCCAGATAAAAGGATTTCTGTTACTTCTCATTCCATTTGAAATCAAGAGACTTTTTTACAATGATTTTTAAACTCCTCCGTCGCACGCATATAATTTTTGGCTTCCAACGAGTAACGAAATTACATTTACTTTTTTTTTACTGAAATTTCCTGTGTCAAATTATACTGTCAAATTTTATTTGTGTGCAAAATAAACCCATTACAGATTTCGCAATCCAAATTGACAACTATCGTGCCCGGACGCGACACTCTTAATCCAAAACCTTGTGAACCCAAACTTCATTGCCCATTTAGCTTCAATTTATCCCCCGAAAGCCTCTTACAATGAATTCAAATACTCCGTAATGACGATTCAGAGCCTCATAAATTCAAATCAGCATAAAGTTCCTCCAAACGGGTAGGGGAATGTGGCATGCTAATTTAAAAATTTGATAAGTCTGCCCCAAAGGTAAGGAGGTGAAACCCATGGCTCTCAATTCTCGATTAATCTTGATCGAGGATCTGTAAACCCCCTTTTAAGGGGAGAAATTTCAAATTATGAGATACACATGTTTTTGCGTTCCTTTCAAAAATTTGGGGGGCTTCGCCAAACAAGGTTTTGCCGAAATTAAAAAACAATTTTCAGTGATTACTGATCGTAATTAACTTCGGGTTGCACCCCCAACAGGTCATTGCACCCCCCTTTTAGCGGCCGTCAACGATAAAATATAGACCGGGCTAGTTTTTTAAATACTCCTCCATCGGGTCAGTCCCCTTAATTTTGGGGGAATTTTTTTAACTTTAAGAGAGGTTGTTCTGCAAGGAAGTCCAGGCATCCCTAAGGTCTCAAACAGATATATCAGGACTTCTTTTCCCTTTTAAAAGAAAAAAAAAAGCCCTTAAGAATATTTTTCTGAAATCCCACTTTTGGAGGGTTATGAATACATAAACAGTGGGGTACTATAACACTGATTTTTGCTTTTAGATGTTTAAACCCAAAGGCGTATTTTTAGCTTAAAATAGATTTCATTTTTAATTTGATTAAACCCTTTTTTAAACCCTTTTTCCTGATAATAAGTCACCTTTACTATTTTTCCCGATAATAATAACACCTTTAACTAAATCAATTTAAATAAAGTAAAAATAAACAAATTTTTCCTTCTTCGCCCAATTCGCCATTGTCTCGGAATCTGCCTGAAAAGGGAAGAACGATAGAAGATGTCCCTTATCTTCTCTTGAAATTAAAGGTCGCCTTAAAAGAATGGTGTTTAATCTTTGATTTACATCCGTGTTAAAAAAGCTTACTAGGTTCTTTTTAAATAAGCCCTAAATGCTTTTTTTCAGGGAACCCAAAAAACCTTTTTTTAAACTTACTTTGGGGGGGAGATGCCGCGTAGTCCCTGCCAATTGCTCAGTAGTGTAAGGTCACGTGATCAATTTCCCCATCATAGAGTCCAAAGTGAACTTTTCCTTAATCTACAAACAGGGACCCCGGGTTGGGGGAGATTTTCCCGTCTGAAAAATGGAAAAAGAGATGCGAAAACGTGGGGTAAACAATTTTTTAAAAGGTTTTTAAAAATTTAAAAAATTTTGATAAAAAAGATTTTTTTTGTTTTCAATTTTTGAATTGAATGGTTGGAACCGGGGGTTTCCCCCCTTTAAAAACCCGGGGATATGAAGGGGGTTTTCCTGACAAGGAAATTTATTTTATAACCTAGAGTTCTAACTTCCTCCCGGCGTAACCAAACCCAAAACCTGAGGTTGAACAATCCGACCCCAAAACAATTCAACTGGGATAAAACAAAGAAGAAAATAAACCAGGTTCCCTAACAGTGTAATTACCCACCCGATTTTTCGTTTAAAAATTTTTTCCCCCGTTATTTTATTTACCATTTTGTTTATAACATCCTTTCAAATGCAGGGGGTTTACATCGAATAGAAATATGTTGTAAAAATAAATAATAAGCAACATTTTTTAATGTATTTAATTAAGCAAAACCCGGATTTTAGTATTGATAAGGCGGGAATTGTAACCCGGGGTCGGGGGTTTTTAAGCCGGGGTTTGGGGGGTTTAGTAAAGGAGAGTAGTTGTGTACATAAAATATTAACCCCCCAAAAACTTTTTTATTTGGGTCAGTACAACAATCTTTTTGACCAATGTAACTTTGGAACCCTGTTTTTTTACATTGTTCTTCCAAAATTGAAGAGACCCCAAATCCATAAGTGGCTAATCCAACATTTTAATGTAGTCCTTAAAAAATTTTTCATTAAATTCTACTAAGGGGAAGTAAGTCACCCGGGGTTTTAGGTCGCTACCAGTGACATTAGCGAAGGTTTTTAGTTGAATTCCACCAAATATATTTATTTGTTGTAGATAGTAAATTTTGGGGGTTTTATGATTAAAAAAAAAAATGACACAAATCGTAGTTTAAAAAATTTTTGGGGAGAAAAATTTTCCCCCAACACTTATTTTCCCTTCCTTTAAAAATTTAAAAGGAAAAATTGTATTTCAAAAAAATTTCCCTCCCCCTTTTGGTTTAATTTTTAAAATTTTATTAAAAGTAGAACAGTGATTTGGAAATATACAAGAAGTACGGAAAAAAAATGCTCCCAAAAGTTTTTTAAAAGGAAAACAAAAACAAATTTATTAAAATTTTTCAGAAGAACTGGAAATCAATTTTCTGTGGTAAGGGTCCCAAACACTGGAGCTTTCCCTTTTGGTTTTCCATCTTATTTTTTTTGTTGGTGACTATTGATTTTGTGCCCCATGCCTTCTTAACCCTTTTTAAAAAAACTCCTGGATCCATTTCCTTTCCCCGTCCCCAACTCCTTGTTTTCCCCCTGCCATCACAACAAGCTTCCTACTCCTCTTGGTTTTTTACCAAAAGCCCCCTTCGAAAAGGAAAAAATTTTACAAATATTTTTTTAACTTTCGCCAAACTTGATAAAAATTTAAAAGAAAACTTCCATACCTCCCCTCTGCTTTGCAAATCGGAAATCGTGTGATAAAATTACACCCTTGGGGAATTGCGAGCTTGATTTTTATTATTTTTCCTAAAAACCCTGCTCACCAAATACTTGAGAATTTAGATACATTATTCAATACAATTTCCTGAAAAACCTATACATATCCCGGGGTATTTTAAATGGTTTTTTAGCGGGCTAGCCCATATTTAACACTTTTTACTTTTTGGGTTTGAAAACCCCCCCCCAAAAAACCCCGTGTAAAAATATCGTCAAGTGTTGGAAAGATTAAAAAAAGTTCAAAACCCCCCAATTTTTCTATGTTTAAGGGGAAAAATTTTTTTTTAGTAAAAAAATTTTTTTAAATTAAACCCCAAAAATTTTGCCCCACACCCAAAAAAAACACCTTTGAGAAAACTTCGATTTGGTATTTTTTAGAATTTAACCAAAAAAAACCAAAAACAAAAAAACCAATGCCCCGTAACAAAAATCTTTT
The DNA here is from genome assembly GCA_024516035.1 of Bactericera cockerelli. Lineage (NCBI taxonomy): Eukaryota > Metazoa > Arthropoda > Insecta > Hemiptera > Triozidae > Bactericera > Bactericera cockerelli. Next base: position 45,571 of record JAMCCL010000219.1, read on the forward strand.
TAAAAATTACATAACCACGTCCCTTTACTACTGAACTTTTTTTTTTACAACGTACTTCAATAAATGCCCCGACAAAACAGGTGCAGAAAAGGAAAATGGTTCTGTAATTATGCAAGAAAATTCTTACAAGAGCATTTTTTGTTGTGGGCTTTTTTTGGGGTTTAAAATTTTAAAAACCCCCAAATTTTGAAGTTGGGGTCAAAGGTTATTGTTTTTGTGAGGCTTATAATTTGGTTGAATTAAAAAAAGTTTTAAAATTTCGTGAAAAATATTTCCCAAACATAGAAAATTTAGTTATTGAATAGTTTTTTTTTAATCTTCCCCCACTTTACGACTATTTTTTTAAAAAAAGTTTTTTTTGGGGGATATCACTATTTTGTTTAAAAATTGTTTTTATAAAAGGTAAAAAAAAAACGGTCAACAATCAACAATAAAAAAAAAAAAATTTTAATTAAAGAATGTTTATCTTTTGTTAAGGGGGAAAAAAAAAAAAAGAAAAAAAAAATTAAAATGATGGAAAAAATTTTTTCAGGTACTTTGGGGAGAGGAAAATCTTGAGATAAAGGTGTATTCCTTTTTTGAGTGGCCTAGATACCTCAGAATTTTTTTTGTTTTTTTTCAAATTTTTAAAAAAACTGCTAGATTATTAACAGAAAAATACCCCGTTCAGTTTGTTGGCAAAATTTTGAGAGGGGTAAAAACGGAGTATTTCAAAAAACCGGACTTTTTGTAATGATTACATAAAAAGTACCCAGATTTCCGAGGTTCTTTTTACTTGGTTTTTTTTGATTTTGCGAGCGGTGTAAAGGAATAGTGGGGTTGATAATCATCAAGAAACCAAATACAAAAGTACATAACTAAAAACCACAATTTGCATTAAAAGTTTAAGGGGACGAATCTCGATTCAAAAATTTTTTTTGGGTTTTTTTATTTCAAGTTTTTAATGTTAAAATCCCCCCCCTTTTTTTAACCTGTTAAATAATGTACATTTCCCCTTTAAACCCCCCCCCAATTTTTTTTGACAAAAAATTTTCAAATAGAAAAACTTGTTTCTACGAGACAAAAAAAAAAATTTTAGGCCCGACACCCTAATATAATTCATAGTAAATGGGAATAAAGTACCTCCTCTGCGACCTTTTTTTTCTAGAGAGGGTTTTTGGGAAAATTTTTGAATACTGTTATTTCAGGAACCGGCGGGGTGGGGTCCGGGGCCCCGGTGTGTAATCCCAAGTATTTAAAAAAACTTCCGCCTACACGTACGAAACGGGTTTTCGGGGTCCCAGGTGTTTACCGAGTATTTAAAAAAATGGCCCCCCTTCGGTACCCGGCCGTGTTTTTTACCCCCCCGCCTTTTTTGTCCCCGGTACGGGTACAGGCCCTCAAAATTTTGTCCGGTAGGGGAAAAGGGGTCCCAATTTTTTATTATAAACCCGGTGCGGGTTTTTTTTAAACCGGGTCCCGGGGTTTTTTTTTGGTTTTTTTTGGGTTTTCTTATCCTTATCTATATAAGATAGTAATAAATTTGTCTAAATTTTTTTAACTGGGGGGAAAAGGGTTTGTTTAGAATCCCCCTAACAACCAAACTAAATAAAATAAAAAATTGGGGGTTCCCCTTTAATGGGTTTGAACCCCAATTTTTCCGGTTTAAAAGTCTAAAAGTGATTTTTTTATTTAAAATTAAAAATTAAATTTTTAAGAATTTTTAAAATTTTTTTTCCCACTTTCTCCCCTTTGGGGAAGGTAATTATTATCTTTCAAAGGGTATTCCCCAAGGAGCGGATCAAGACAAGCCCCTGGTGTTGTAATTGGGGGAAAATCCGAAGATCAACCCCCCAAAAATTGTTTGGGTTTTTCAAATGGGGGAGGTTTTTTTTTTGGACTTTGTGTGCCATTTTTTCCCCCCCGGGGCACCCCCCTTGGTGGCCCAAAGGGGTTTTTTTCCATGGAAAACATTTCGGGGGTAGGGTAGACCCAAACACCCACTTGGTCACTTATAACCATTAGGTATGTCAACAGAATTTTCAGGGGGATATCCCCCCATACTTTTAGGAAGGTGCCTCTGCTTCTTTGACAACCCTCGCGCCAGTTTTTCTATGGTATTTTAATTTACCAAAGCTTCCTGGGATTTTTGCTGATACTTGCAACCCCCGGGACAGACCACTTTTTTTCGGGTGCCTGGGAACCCAAACCCGTATGACCTTTTTTTGCAAATAGTTTTTCCCCCTGGGTTTTTATTATTTCTTTTAAAATTTCCCCTTTTACAAGGGAAAATTTTATTTTTTGAATCTAGGGGTTTATTTTATAACAAACATAGTAATTATTTGATTTGAGTCAGGAGGAGAAGGATAAAAACTTGCGAACAAAAAAGGGGATTTTTTAAGAAAACTGTTTTTGGATCGGGGGGAAAGGGAAAAGGGGAGTCAAATTTTTTTCGAGTGGATTAGAAGCCGGATAATCCCCCCATTGGGGGACATGACGACTGGGATCTTTCCCCACAGATTCCCCTTCCCCATGGGGGATATCTCTAGGCCAGATTTGTACTTGTGGATCTTGACAGCGGTGGTCGGGTAAAAGTTGTGATCCGGGGATGAGCGATGTCGTTAACTTGCCCCCCTTGTTTATTTTTTAAAAGGGGAAAAAAAAAGTCGGCCCACTACAACACCTGCCATTGGGAAAAAAAAATTTTTTTTTTCAGGGGCCTCCTCGGCCCGCAAAGCGGGCGACAGCCCGTGTCCCCTAATATAAGCAGAAGAAGTAGAAAGTACTACAAAAAAGATTTAAAAATTTTTAAAATTTAAATTTGCAAGCTATCCCCTGGAAATACCCCCAAAAATTTAGCTCGAAAATTTGGTAAAAAAAAACAACTTTCATTACTACATGGTAATGGTTTTAATTAATTTGACAAATCAATGTTGAAAAAGAGTTCAACCATACTCACTTCGTTGAAATTAAACGGGGATAGGAGGGGGTTAGTCAAACTAGCCAAAATTTTGTTTTTTTTTTTTCTCTCACGAGAAAAACCGGCTCCAAATCAGAGTAAAAAAAAAATTCCACCCCCCCCGGGTTCGAACCCCCGACCACCCTTTAAAAAATTTTGTTTTTTTCCTCACCAGTCCCAAAAACCCCCCGAGACTGTCCAAAAAAAAATATTTTAAAATTTTTTTTATCATTTTATCTCATTAATCAAAATTTTTTGCCTCTTACTGGCCAATATTTTATACCTTCCTAAAATTTTTTTTTAAACCTAGTTTCCTCTTGATGTAGAAACCCCCAAAATATTTTAAAACTTTTATTCCCAAACGATAAATCCGTGCTGGCGCTTGGGGGGGAAACTAGATGTTTGAAACCCCCCCATATTTTAAGTTCAAGTGGGCAAAAATTTTTTTTTTTACTCTCAAAAATCTTATTTCATTTTTTTTTTTTTATGCCCACTGTTTTTGATTTTTCTAAATTTTATTTACACCCCAGTAATTTTTGCGTAATTAGACCCTTTTGAAAGAACCTTCAGTCCCAATTTTGGGGTAAAGGCGTGGCCCCGGTTTATTTAGAATTCCCCTTTTGATGGCTTTTTAAAAAAATTTTTATGTTTCAACCATCAAAAATTTAAATATCCCCTTTCCCCCTTTTCAGACCTTTCTAAAAACACCAGAAAAAACAACTTTAAATAACAAAATGACGGTTTTTGGGTCCAAAAAAAATATTCCCCTTTAAAGGGGGAAAATCAAGTTTTGGGGCCCGTGTAATATTTAGTTATATTTTTTTTATTTTTTTTCCAGTAAGGGGCCCTTTGAAAAAAACCACAATCGCGTCCAAGATAACCAGGGGGGCTCTGTGCAACTTTCCGGTTTTTTTATTTTTAGAAGGCTATATCCCTTTTCCCATAAAAAAATAAATATTAAAACTAAAAAGGTAGCAGAGATGAAAATTTCCCCTTTTAAAAAACGTATCTACCCCTTTCCCCACAAAAAAGACCTTTTTTGCGTACCCGACAGAAAATTGGTAAAAAAAAAAAAAAAAAAAAACCCGTATGAAAATTTCTAAATTCAATTTTTTGGCGTGGCCAGAAATAAATTTTAACTGTACGTGGAACCTCGCGTTTCCGGGAAACACAATAATTTTCGGTCTCTTTTCAATTTTTGAAAAAAATTGAAAAAGTTGGGTTAAGTGGGAAAAAAATAAAACAAAATACAAAAAAACTCTTTTTGGTTAATATAGGCCGGGGGCTGACGCTCCGCGACTTTTCGCCTCCCGGCGAGCTTGTTGGGGAAGCCGAAAAATTCCCCTCAAAAATTGCTTTTGTTGTCCATGGCGTGGGGGGTTGCTTGTCCCCCTAATAGCAACTACGAAACCCCCGGAAAATATAAATTGGTAAAATATTAGACACAAAAATTAAAAATTTTAAATACCGAATAGTTTCTGGCTATGTGTGGCGAAAACACAAAAATAAAAATTTCAGAATATCAAAAACAAAGCCCCCGAAAAAAGAATTCGTCAAAAAGAAGAAAAAACTATAATTGACATAAATAAAAATTTTTAAAAAAAATTGGGGTTTTTTAACCTTCCATTCTTTTGGGTAAATTTTTTACCTAATAAAATTTTTTGTAACAAAATTTGAAGTGCTCTTTTGTTCAACCCCATGGTCCCTGACTGATCCATATGTTTTTTTTTCCTTTTAAAGTTGCCTGCTCTTTGTATGCAGCGGAGAAAAAAGAATAAGATGGAAACACGTAAAATTTTTAAAAAGGAAGAAAGAAACAGGCGGGGCTAAAATTTGAACAAGGAATAATAAAATAATAATAAAAAGAGGAAAAAGAGAAGAAAAAGGTAGGGTGAAGGAAAAAAAATTTTTAAAAAAAAAATTGAGAAAAAAAAAAATGGAACTTGTTAAAAAAAATTTAAAAAAAATGGGAAATAAAATAAACAAAAGTATGATTTTAAAAAATTAGGATCAAAAGAATGGGGTTAAAAAAAAGTTTTTAAGATTGGAGGAAGGGGGAAAGCAAGAAAGGGGGAAAAAAAGAAAAGGAGAAAAAATTTGAAGACAAAAAATGAAAACGTGAATAGAAGTTAGCAAAACCCCTTTGAAGGGAAATAAAAAAAAAAAAATTACAATACCTTCATACCTAAAAAAAAATTGCCCCAAAAAACAAGATATTAAAAAAAAATAAAAAAATCTCTAAGACACAAAAACATTCAGAAAAAACCCGGGAAAAAAAAAAAATTAATTTTTTTTCTATGCCTATTGTTTCGAATTTAGCAGGACTTGAAAACTACCGGCAAAATTTTTTAAAACGATTCAAAAATTTTCCATCTTTTAAGATGTTATTTGTCTTGGTCAAAAATTTGGAAGAAAACAAAAATTTTGCCAAAAAACTTTGGTTTTTCTTTTTTTTTTTCGGTATGTTTTTTTTCCAAAAACAGTGTTGTTTTTTTTTGTGTCCCCTTCCCCAACTAACCTCAGTATTTTTGACGAAAGCAAATAAAGGCTTTTTTTCCCAAACTTTTTTTTTTTTTCCTTCCTTTTTTTCAAACCCTTTTAAAGGGTTTACAATTCCCCGGCCATTTTCTGTCCACCCTTTTTCTTCATTTTTCCCCAAAAAAAAAAAAAATTAAAAGGTTTGAGAAAAAAAAAATTCCACCCTTTACTAGTTATCTAACTGAGTCCCCAAAAGTTGTTTTTCTGAACTTAAAAATTCAACAAAATTAAAATTTTTTTTTATGAGACTTAATATTTTTTAAGTTTCGTTTTTTTTGTAAACGCATGCGACCATAGTCTCTCTATTCGTGGGGTGTAGTCAGAGTTTAGTTTTCGAGAATAAATTTCCCAAGTACTTAAACGCCTTTTTCAGGTATTAACAGTTTTTGGGCCCTTAAAAAGTTCAATCATAAACCAAGAGGTAAGGTACCTATTTTTTTTTTATGAAAATGCAAGGCAATGGTCATTACGGGGATGGGAAAATGAATATGCTTCGAGTACCAAAAAGGTTTTAAAAAATGCGGCCCATAAATGAGATTAATTATTTTTCCTGTCCCCCTTTAAAGGGGAAACTGACGAAAAAAGTAAAAACGAATGAAATAAATGACCCAAAAATCCCAAAACTTTCGACATATTGTAAAAGAAAAAAGGGGTTGAGAAAGAGATTTTTTCTTTTTGTTACTAATCCTTTTTAAGTGTTTTTTTTACGTTTTCCCTTTTTTATTGAAAAAAAAACCTTGCGATCTTCAGTCTTTTTAATTTCAAGCCCTTTAATATTTCGTTTCCTATTTTTTTTCCCCAAATAAAAAAAGTTATTGAACATTATACTCTACATAAACCCCCTATGAGGTTTTTTCCTTGGGGGGGTTTTTCAAAAGATAAAAAACAATTACCAAAACCTGTTTGTGACCTTCCGACTACCTTTATTTTTTTTTTATTATTTAAAACATTGCTGCGTGTAATTTTTTGAAAATTTTATATGTATTTTTTTTTTAAAACTCCAAACAACAAAATAAATAAAAACAAAACCAAAAATTGATAAACAATTCCATGTTGGACGAGGTAAAAATAATTATAAGGCCTTTTGTATGAACACGGTCCAATAACTCATGTTGGGTTTATTTAAAGGGATTTCAATCAAAATTAAAAAAATATGTCGTATTAATACGCCTTTAAAATTAAAATGAAAATTTTATAATTGAAAAAAAATCAACCGTATCAGTTCGTAATAGAAGGCCCCAAGCTGTTCATAAAACCCGGATTCAAAATTTTTTTAAATATGATCTAAAAGTTGACTTTTTTTTTATATAAAAAATTTAAAATCTAAAAATTGTCCTTTTCAGTTCGGGGGGTTTTTAAATAAAAGATTTTTAAAATTTGGGGATTTCTTATTTTATTTAAATTGCACAAAACTTCCCCCAACCCTGAAAAGATTTGGGGAAAAATTGGAGTTGATGACTAGGAGTAATATACTGCACAAAGGCCCCCCTCACCCATAGGAAAGACATCTTGCGCTTGAAAAAACCCCAAAACAATAAAAACAAAAAATACAATACCACGTTTAGGTTTTTTTCCCCATTGTAAAAAGTCATACACATAAAGGAAGAAATTTTGGGGTTTTTTCGAAAATTTTTTTATCAAGATACAGAAATTATTTAGCAGCAAGAACAGAATTAAAATATGCTGGAACTAAATTTCCAAGTTCACAAAAAATCGCGGGAAAATTTCCCAAAACAATGTCAAGTCTTTGGGGTTTGGGTTGTGGGATTTTTAGATGAAAAATTACTGAAGACATTTTTAATTTTTCTAAACAACCAAATAATGAACCCTTTTTTGATTTAAACAAAAAAAAACATTAATTAAAATTTCCCAAAAAACGTGACTTTACAACCCCTTTCTAACTCATATTTCATATTAACCGACAAAAACAGCCCCTTTTTCTGTAATGTTTTTTAAAACATTCTGGACGTTTTTTTTAGAAGCACTATAAACCTTGTTTGTCACATTTTAAAGAATGAAAGGATCAAAAGGCACAACAAATTTTTTATAATCAAAGCATTTTAAAAGAACACGCTTAAAAGTTACATAATTGGAACAAAAAGATGTCCCCAAAAAAACAAAAAACCTGACGGGAATCCAATCGGTCCTGCCTACGCTCTCCGGCCTTACCCAAAGAAGAATTTTAAAAATTGAAGCGACGACTGTCGTACACAGGGGCAAGGAACCAACTTGATTAATGAATGAACAATTAAATTTTTTTTTGAAAATCCACAAGTATGAGAA